>PVIH01015619.1:0-48927 GCA_004025045.1 Sigmodon hispidus | reverse complement strand
GAATTATCAGGTCATATTTTGAAAATCTGTATTCCACAAAAATGGAAAACCTAGAAGAAATGGACAGCTTTCTGGACAGGCACCATCTTCCAAAATTAAATGAAGATCAGATTAATTACCTAAACAGGCCTATAACCCTTAAGGAAATTGAAGCTGTCATTAAAAACCTCCCCAAAAATAAAAGCCCTGGTCCAGATGGATTCAGTGCCAAATTCTACCAGACATTCAAAGAAGAATTACTACCGTTACTCCTCAAACTATTTCACACAGTAGAAACTGAAGGAATATTGCCGAATTCCTTTTATGAGGCTACAATCACCCTAATACCCAAGCCACTCAAAGACACAACAAAGAAGGAGAATTACAGACCAATTTCCCTCATGAATATTGATGTGAAAATTCTCAACAAAATTTTGGCAAACCGTATACTACAATGCATAAAAGATATCATCCACCATGACCAAGTAGGCTTCATCCAAGAAATGCAGGGCTGGTTTAACATATGAAAAACTATAAATGTTATCCATCATATAAACAAACTAAAGGAACAAAACCACATGATCATATCCTTAGATGCGGAAAAAGCCTTTGACAAAATCCAACACTCCTTTATGATTAAAGCCTGGAGAGATCAGGAATAAAGGGAGAATACCTAAATATAATTAAGGTAATTTACAAGAAGCTGACAGCCAGTATCAAACTTAATGGAGAAAAACTCAAAGAAATCCCACTAAAGTCAGGAACTAGACAAGGATGTCCTCTCTCCCCTAATCTATTCAATATAGTTCTTGAAGTTTTAGCTAAAGCAATAAGGGAATGAAAAGAGATTAAGGGCATACAAATTGGAAAAGAAGAAGTGAAGCTATCTCTATTTGCAGATGATATGATTGTGTACATAAGTGACCCACAAAATTCTTCCAAAGAACTGCTACAGCTGATAAACACCTTCAGCAATGCAGAAGGATGCAAGATAAATTCAAAGAAATCAGTAGCCCTTCTATATGCTAAAGATAGAAGAGCTGAAAAAGACATAAGGGAAACATTACCCTTCATATTAGCTGCTAATAGTATTAAATACCTTGGAGTAACTATAACCAAAGAAGTAACAGACCTATTTGACAAAAATTTTAAATCATTGAAGAAAGAAATTGAAGAGGATATCAGAAAATGGAAAGCTCTCCCATGTTCCTGGATTGGTAGGATCAACGTAGTAAAAATGGCAATTCTACCAAAGGCAATCTACAGATTCAATGCACTGCCTATCAAAATCCCAACACAATATTTATTGGACCTTGAAAGAACAATACTCAATTTCATTTGGAATAACAGGAAAGCCAGGATTGCCAAAAAATTTTACTCAACAAAAGAACCTCAGGAGGTATCACCATCCCTGACTTCAAGCTATACTATAGAGCTACAGTAATAAAAACAGCCTGGTACTGGCATAAAAACAGACCTGTGGACCAATGGAATAGAATTGAGGATCTAGACATTAACCCAAAAACCTATGAACACCTGATTTTTGACAAACAGGCCCAAAACATTCAATGGAAAAAAGATAGTATATTTAACAAATGGTGTTGGCATAACTGGAAAGAAGTGTGTAGAAAAATGCAAATAGATCCGAGCCTGTCACCCTGCACAAAACTCAAATCCAAGTGGATCAAAGACCTCAACTAACCCCTACCACTTTGAACTTGATAAAAAAGAAAGTGAGAAATACACTTCTACAAATTGGCACGGGCCACCACTTCCTAAATATAACAACAGTGGCACAGGCACTAAGACCAACAATCAATAAGTGGGATCTCCTGAAGCTGGGAAGCTTCTGCAAAGCCAAGGACACTGTCAATAGGACAAAACGCCAGCCTACAGAATGGGAAAAGATTTTTACCAACCTTACAAGTGATAGAGGACAGATCTCTAAGGTATAAAAAGAGCTCAAGAATTTAGATCCCAAAACCTTGAATAACCCTATCAAAAAATAGGGTTCAGATCTAAAAAGGGAATTCTCAGCAGAGGAACTACGAATGGCTGAAAGGCACCTGAAAAAGTGCTCTTCATCTTTAGGCATCAGAGAAACGCAAATCAAAACAACTTTGAGATACCACCTAACACCTGTTAGATTGGCTAATATAAAAGGCACAGAGGACAGCCTATGCTGGAGAGGATGTGGAGCAAGGGGAACACTCTTCCATTGTTGGTGGGATTGTAAACTTGTTCAGCCACTTTGGAATACAATATGGAGGTTTCTCAGAAAATTGAGAATCAATCTTCCCAAGGACCCAGCAATACGACTTCTGGGTGTATACCCTAAAGAGGCACATTCACACTCCAAAGGTATTAGCTCAACTATGTTCATAGCAGCATTATTTGTAATAGCAAGAACCTGGAAACAACCTAGATGTCACTTAACTGAAGAATTGATTAACAAACTGTGGTACATCTACACAATGGAATACTACTCAGCAGTAAGAAAAAATGATATCTAAAATTCACAGGCAAATGGATGGATTTGGAGAATATCCTCCTGAGTGAAGTCTCACAAACTCAGAGAGATAAGCAGGGAATGTACTCACTCACTAGTGGTCTCTAAACAAACAAACAAGAAAAAAAGTCAAACATGCCCAAGCGGCAAACCATAACCACCGAACAGCTTGGGATCAGAAACACCCTGGACTGACCCTTCAAACCCCAGTCCAACTATTGGAACACCTGACTCACTCTTGAGGGAGGGGGGACAGAAGTGGATTTGGCCAGGAGTGGAGACTGATCCAAGCATTATTGGGTCAGTGGGACCATAGGACTGTCTGCTCCCTGCCCAGGGAGGGAATGGGGAGTTGCAGAGGAGAAAAATGACCAGATGTGGTGGGAGGGGGAAGAGACCTTGAATAAGGATATACAGGGATGGAAAGAAAAATTCAGAGTGAAAGCTGAACACAAAGAAAATATATGTGTAGCAATCTTATTTGTATTTCCACCCTTGATAAGCCATGCTTATGATTCTTATCCTCTGTATAGTTATTGTTAACTCTTCCACATTTTAAATTCTTTTTACTGTTTTTTTTGATAAATACAAAATAAAGAACGAAAAAAAAGATTTATTATTTTATGTGAATGTTATATTTGCATATATTTATATGCATCATATGTAGGTCAAAAGAGGGATCAGGTTCCCTAGAACAGAAGCAGCATAAATAAATAAATAAATTAATAAATAAATAAATAAATAAATAAATAAATGAGATGTAGAATAGAAGGAGTAAACACATGTTTACTGTTCTTCCTTCGTGCTTCTATGCTGTTGTGAATGAGTGCCACCATTTCTTCATGCCTAACTCTTATTATGCCCACTGATCTATATATGGCTGTGAATATATCTTATGTATTTTGTTAGAACATTGATGCTTTAATTACATTTGCTTTCATTTGAACTCTGGAGAAATTTCTTTATTAAAGTATGTTTGTTTTTATACTACATGAGGCTAATCCTCATTTCAAAAGTCAGTCAATACATTCTGTATTTGTTACACTTTCAATATATTCAAAACAGATTCCAACATTCTGGTTTGAGTAAACATTGAAATTTTCTTTTGGCACGCTGCAAGTTGAAGTCTGCTTTGTTCAATCTTTTTTTTTCCTACTGAAACTTTTGAAAAGATAGATAATTTCACTACAAAACATTGTAAGCTAATGCATTAGGCTTAAAATATTTTCTGAAGTATAACATCCAAATCTGTGGTGAGATTATGACTGCATTAACTGTGCTATGCAAAAAGATATTATTCACAAAACTTCTTTTAATGTTTGAGATCTTATACTGTTTTTACTGCTTTCATATAGTGATCTCTGAGCATTAAAGAGTTGGCATAAGCGTCCATTTAAGGCTGAGCATCTAAGCATCACTTATTTTCTTAAATTTGTGTAGCTATAAGTGCCATTTCTATTCACTGAAGTAAACTTCTCTGATTAAGGCAAGTGTATTCTTTGTCCATGTTATAAATATAGATATATAGGAAGTAGTTTGATACTATGTCAAATCAGTTAATTAACAGTAGTAAATTTGACTATATGGTTAAACATTTCCCAGTCATGAGCTTTTGCTAAGGTTTTCATTACCAGATATATATTGTCTCTCATGGAAAATACATCTAATAACATATGCTTAGAATTATAATGTTCTCATGATGAGTTCTTTTTTTGATTAGGGTAAAGTGACTATTTTAAGTGTAATTTTGATTTTTCTCTGGTTTGAACTCTATTATGTAAGATACTATAATAGTAATTGCTGCTTGCTTCCTTGTTTTATTAGTTTGAAATTCCTCATTCTGTTAGCTAGAAATTACTTTGGTTGTTATTTGATCTTAAGACATATATACAGTTATGCAGTAACATTCTTGGTGGTAGGGAAATGATGTGTCTTTTCTATAAAGTATGTTTTCTTTTGTCTTTTAATTCTGTAGTTGAGACCACTGATATTCAAGCCTGTCTCAAAAGAAAGTGTCTTGTTTAATGTCATTTTGTTGATATAGGGGGTTTATGCTTTATAGCAATGGTTCCATTCTAAGTTTTAGAAGTTTTTAATGCATCATGGTAAGAATTACATGGGAGAGTTCATAGCAGATAGAGTATGTAGTTTTGGCATCTTACATCTCAGCACTCTAGAGCACATAAAGAGAATTGGGATTTGGAAGATAACCTTCCTCGACACACCCTACTGATCTAGTTCCTTCCATAATACTCCACATACAAAAGTTTTCACATTTTACCTAATAGTACCACCAGTTGTGGAACAACTTTTCAGAATGTGATCATGTGGAGACAGTCCAAATGCAAACTATGACACCTGGATAGTTCTTACTTGGATAGTTATAGTCAAATGGTAGTTGAGTCTAAAGTCATATGATCACTGAAACTAACATTACCATTGTTTTAACTTTGTTCCTTCTCTTTTTCATGAGGTATTTCCTCCAGTATCCTCTGTAAGTTTGACTTATTGGTCATAAATCCTCTATCCTGCTCTTATTAAGAGTTTTTCTTCTTCAATTTTGCCTCAAAGTTTTGCTGGGTATATTACTCTGACTTGGCATCTGTTGTCTTCCAATAGTACATCAGTCAAAATTTTCTTGGCTTTCAAAGTTTTCAATAAACATTTAGCTGTAATTCATTTTTTTTGATCTTTTGCCAGAACTGATCCTTTTATTTTTTTTATTTAAATTTTTTTTCCCATATCTAAAACTGCTCTTCCAAGAAGCAAGGTTGAGAAATGTGTTATCACGCAGGGCATAAGCTCCTAGAAGCCAGTTCATGCACCTGAGAGAGACTCTGGGCCTCTGGTCCAATTGCAAGATCTCAAGAGACTGCCCATTTCTTATGACTGTCACCTTCATCCAGAAGCTCCAACTCTATTTCATGAAGGTTTGTCAGCTGTCATTTCAGAGTCTGCTAGCTACCAACAACACAAGACAACCTACTCCATCTGTTTTCCCATCATGATCCATATCTTTCCACTCATGTAATCTCTCTTCCCTCTCTTCAGTTGAACCAGTAGCTCAACCACGTGTTTACTATGGATCTCTGCATCTGCCTCCATTCACTGCTGGATGAAAGTTTTATAATGGCAATTAGAGTGGTCATTCAGACGATATTAGGGAAAGGCCAGTTTAGACACCCTCTCCACTATTGCTTGGAGTTTTAGCTGGACTCATCTTGTGGGTTTTTGGATGTTCCCTAGCAACAGGTTTATCTCTAATCCCACAGTGGCTCCCATTATCTGAATGTCCACTTCTTTGCTCTCTTTCTCTCCCACCCCCACACTCAACCATATTATTATCTCATGTTCACCTCCCCTTCCCCATATGATTGAAATTTTATAAGGAGGTCTTCTATTTCTTCCTTCTCAGAAAAATCTATGGAGTATGGAGGACTATTTTTGCTTCCTCCTGTTACCTGACTGCTGGAGGGGACAGTTGTGGAATGTAGCCTGGTTATCCTTTCCTTAATGACTATAATCTACATATGAATAAGTACATACCATGTCTATCTTTCTGGATCTGTGTTTCCTCACTCAGGATGATATGTTCCAGATCAGTCAATTTGCCTGCAAATTTCAGAATATCTGTTTTTTTTTTTTATTTATTTTGTTGAGTAGTACTCCATTGCATAAATGTACCACAATTTTTTAATTCATTCTTCCATTCAGGGGCATCTTGTTTGTTTCTAGATTCTGGCTATTATGAATAATGCTACTATGAACATAGTTGAACTAATGCCTTGGGGATAAGAATGTTCATCCCTTAGGTATATTCCCAATAGTAATATTGCTGGATAATTGGGAAGATTGAGTCCCAGTTTTCTGAAGAACTTCCAAACTGATTTCCAAAGTGGCTGTACAAGTTTTCATTCTTACCAGCAAGGGAGGAGTCAGGGAACATTTCTGTAATTTCTGTAGTGCATTACTAGCTGTAATTCTTATAGACCAACTTTATTTCTTCCATGAACCTCTTTTGATAGTTTTTGATACTCTATTCTTTGCATTTAATGGATTAACAATTATATGATGTTTTACCAAACTTTATTCGCCTCTTGAATATGAATATACAATCCTTTCTTTAGAGTTGGAAAATTCTTCTATAAATCTTTTCATTTTTTATTTAACAGACTTAGATTTTACTTACTATTCTAAGTCTATATTATAAAGAGCCAAATCCCCAACATCACCCCAAAGTATCAAGTGGCTGCAGCAGAAGCAACTTAAAAAGGAAAGCTGAGCCAGGCCATCATCCAGCTCTGCATGTCACATGGAACTCACAACTATACTCATCCAGAACAGTACACACTGTGATGTTGTTAAGCTCACTGCTCACAGAAGCTGAGATCTGCTGGATGCTCCTGTCTACAGTGGGGACTCTGCCACTAACAGTTCCTTTTTGGCCTTAGCAAAATAATGAAGCACTTGGGAAGAAATATAAAGCCTAACAAGACATAGCTAGATGCCAAAATGGCAAATATTTTCATAGCCACTTTGAATTCACATTTGGTGCTCAGGTAAGTAGGGACAAAATAGATCCAGATAATATTAAAAAAAAAAAAACCCAGCATCCCAAAAGTGATGTACTTCCCTTCATAGTGGTTATCTGACAGCTGGCAAGCCACAAAGGTTTTGAGAAAACCAGGAAGGCCAGAAGGACATCAAACCCAAATGTGGAGCATAGAAACTCTAGAGAGCCTTCATTGCATTCAAAGATGATCTTTACATTTTGAATTTCAATGATCTTGAGCATCCTCGGATGCTCTAATACCAAGTAAACTGAGCATAAAAGCAATCTCCCCTAACATACACATCAGCACAATGAGTTATTGACAATATTTTCTGTGCTTTTGACAAAGATCTCTTTAACTTCTTCTATATCTATGATTTATAGGTTTGCTTTTTATAGTGTTCAAAGATTCAGCATGCTCTGATATGATTTTTATTTGATTTCTTCTTGTATGTGATCTAATTCTTCTACTATTGCTTTATTTCCTGGTATCCCATCTTTTACTTAATTCTTTCTATAGCTGAATATTTTATTAGACTCTCTAAGTTTTTCATTTAATTTTTTTTTATCAGTTTCAGTTTTCTTCAGTATTTCCATTTGTTTACTGAATTCTATTGTCAGTCTTGCCATTACTTGTCTTCTTTATATAATTTAAATATTTATATTTTCTTGATTTAATTCTGGCCTCATTCATGTCCTCCAAGTTACTTGAAAATATATTTCTTGTAATCATGAGTATCACAATTGAGTTGCTTTCATTTGGTATAATTAAAATGATATTATTTTTTGAGAAGACATTCTGTGACTTTTCATGGTATTTGTGTTTTACAATGCATATCTTAATTTAGGATGTTGGTTCTGTCTTTTGATATACATGCCTAGCCCATCTTTTTTAAGTTAGTGCTTAGATCTCTATTTGATGTTATTAAAGCTTGACAAATTTTTAGATCAGTTGGATGATGTCTAAAGTTCAGTCTTTGGTATCCAGTGTTGATTGGTGTTTGGGGAAACAAACTGTTCAGCTAGAGAAAGGCATAGTTTATATTTCTTTTAATCTCACAAGCAGTACTCTGTAGAATAAGTCAGTTTGTTGTTGGATTTATCAGAAATTCCTGAAAACATTACATCTAAATGTCTTATGTATTTAAATTTATAAAATAATTATGTGAAAACTATTTTATAATACTAATAAATACATATTCATTTTGTTCTAGTCTGTGAATTATAGTTATTGGCCTCAAAAGAAAACTATGCACTTATTCCTTACTAAGAAATTAATATGATGGGCATCCATACACTATTTCTAAACTTAATATTTGCATTATATTTGAGAGTGACTTTTTCTTTATTTTGGATAGGTACTTAGAGAAAAGGTTTCAAATGTTGATTCATTGATATTCATTCTAACAAATATCTTTTTTATATTTATTTATTTATTATGTATACAGTATACAGAAGAGGGAACCAGATGTCATTATAGATGGTTGTGAGCCACCATGTGGTTGCTAAGAATTGAATTCAGGACCTCTGGAAGAACAATCAGTGGTCTTAAACTTTAAGCCATCTCTCCAGCCCCTCTAACAAATATCTTTGAAAGGCATGGTCTTTGCTCTTTATCCAGGTTAAGAGGAATAGTATCTTCAGAAAACTATATTCTCTGTGACAGGCCAGACTTCTCTCTAGCTTTTATAGCTTTTACTAGCCTGTATGGATAATAGCTTTAAAATAAAAATTTAGGACAGCATATTGTGTTTCATTTCACCACATCAATTCCCATTTCAGAAAACATTCTCCTTGAAGTACAGTAATCATCTGAACCACTTGTCATTGCTTAGGCCGCTGACAAAAAAGTTCAAAGTCATTCAAAAGCATTTGATTGGATCAATTTTTTAAATATGTTATAAACTTACATACAATAGACATTATTAATCTCATCATATTTAACAATTGTCATACACACTTGTGAATGTTTGTCATTCTTTGTCTACTATGTCTTTTATTTTCTAGGTTGTACCACCAATAGCAAACAATTCTTCAGCTGTTTAAACATTATATAATATTAAAAAATTAAATTATACAAGTAAAGACAATCAAATCATGGGAAATAAATTAGCAATAATTATATGACACAATAATTATGTTCACATTTCAGAATCAGATGCCGATATCCACAACTAAGCACTGGGTCAAGTTCCCATTTCAGATGAAGAAAGATAAGAGAGACTATATGAGCAAATTTCAAGATCATGATTAGAAAACCCATTGTGACAGTTGACCTCAGTGAGATATTGTATTGGGAGTTTGCTGACTCTGAACTGACAGCAGGGAAACCTCCATAGAAGTGAAGGATGATGGCCCTTTGAATATGGATGGCAGCTGAATGGCGTGGCCAGTATATGAGGCCTCTAGCAGTGAGACCAGAACTTCTTTCTAGTCCACAAACTGGATTCATGGAGCCCATTTCCTATAGAAGCACACCTTACTCAGCCTCAATATCAGTGTGGGAAGGGGATGGCTTGGTTATACCTTAACTGGACATACCAGACTGCATTAACTCATCGTGGAATTACTTACTCTTTCTGAGGAATGGATGTGAGGAATGACTGAGGGATAACTGGGAAGAGTGGAGGGAGGATGAACAGTAGTGGGTATGTCAAAAAAAAAAAAAAAAAAAAAAAAAACCTCTTAAATAAAAAGTCAAAAACTACAAAAAAAAAGTAACAGGTTATGTATATTCTGCAGTTGATTTATTTTTAGTACCTATTTTCTTATTTTAAGAAACATTTTTCCTTCATGTTTTGGGCTTCCTTGACTTTCTCTGTCTTCTGTTCTGGGCACATCTCTTGTTCCAGAGTTAGCAGAAAGTAGGAGCCCTATATTGCAACAGGGGTTACCCCATGAGAAAAATGTTAGATTAAGACACATGCATGAAGAAAACCTTCTATTTTTCCTATCATTAAATAATTTCTCAAAATGCCCATGATAACAGCTCTCTGAGACTTAATAGCACTAAAACACAGCTACATGGAACCATGACCCACTTATTGACACATTTCAGACTGAAGGTTCTTGTCTCTTTCTTGCTTCCCTCATGTCTTATTGTTGTGCTTTGGCAATGCAGTTCTCAGGCACAGCTTTAGTCTCTATTCCCTGTGGGAAGAGGACTAAGGTAAAAAAAGTGCTGGATAGAAAAAAAAAAATGCTAATCCTTTCTCCTTTCCAAGATCAAGTCTTTGGGGCTAACTTGTATACAATTAGTATGTAAATTGCAAGAGGCCAAAAATATCATTCTGACAAGGAAATCATTTTACTGATGTTAACATTGAGGGGGAGTTGGCTTACCTTTGGTTCTAAGTTCTATGTTATACATGTCTCTTCATTTCTCTAAACAAAAATAAAAATATGAAGTGATATTAAAGTGGTGCATCCAAAAGAAGGTGTTTCAATTCCCATCAGGAAATCAGTCAATCAAATATTAATTAACTAAATAGTGAACAGAAACAATTTTCTCCCCCATGAAAGTCTGCTTTATGGCAGACTCTTTCAATCTCTATTAAGTTTCTCCTTAAATAGCAAAGGACAAAGGAGGCTGGTAGCACAATATTGTCATACAATAGAATTCCCACAGGCATATTGTCCAGTGAATGATCTGTATTTCATGCACTTACATGGTTCATCAGTTTCATCTTTCCTCAGTTGTGTATATGGGGTAGGAAAATTTGCATCTGCCTATTGCTTCTTAGATGAAAGACCTATTATCATGTAAAAATATTTGAGATAATAGTAGCTCTTCATTCAAAATTTAAGCAGGGGATGTACTCACTCATTAGTGGACTTTAAGCAAAAATATTCTTATTTCATTGAAAGATGTTAGGTGAATAAAATTATTTAAAACACACACACACACACACACACACACACACACACACACACACACACTAGCAATGACCTACTGTGCTTTCTTTATCTGTAGCTGAGCCTAACCTGGCTTGAGGTGCTTTAGATTTTATTTTTTATTTTTTATGTATTTTTGAAAAAAGAAAAGTTTTATTACTGTATGGATTTTTTGTTGTTTGTTTTTTTAAATCTATCCTGAATGTTTTGCTTTTTTATATAAAGTTTAACATAATTTTCAAAAAACAATAAAAAATATTATCTAAAACAAAAAATAGTAACTTTGTTGATACAGATGAACACAGTATCATCTTTAGAAAGTTTTGATATTATATTATATGTTACTTTTTGAAAAAAAACTTATAAACTCAAGTCTTAATTTTAAAAACATAAAAAGGAAAATAAAGTATGAAAATAAATGAGTTGAGAGTTTTAGCATTGCACCTTGCTTCTGAATCTCTTCATACCTAATCACTTATGCTTGTCTTAATGACTTTGACCCAGATGAGTTTATAACACACTTTTTTCTATTAGATAGATAATTACATACCTTCTTTTTTCCAGTGTTAGATATAAAGGTTGTATTTTTATATTATGAAACTGGACTCAACAGACAATTATCTCTGCAATCCTATTAACTCCAAGAAGAATGGCTCAATGTCAAGTTTATTTAAAATATTGTACTATTTTAGCAGATGTCATTCAATATTAAATGGATTTTTCCAATGAATATATATAATATATAAAATTTGTAAGTTAATCAGACCTAACAATATTCAACAATACATCTTGTTTTTCTCTAGAACCTGAAGTTACTTAGCAACAATGTCCAGTTTTAATATAGCTTTCCTGTTTGCAAACTACAATACAGTGATGTATTTCATTTTCAAAAAAATAGCATTTGCAATTGGCAGTTCAAGAATGCAAAATGTATGCTTTTAGTTATCATTTTAAACTTGTTTCATTTTCTTAATACAACACCCCAGCACTTTGCACTCTACTGAATTTATTGAAAGATAATTTTGTTCTTTAAAAATATGCCTATCTACATGTTGAAATTTTCATAAGTATTAGAAATTTGTTGTTGACCTTGTCCTGGCACCTTGGATCCAACTCCCTCCAGAGGAACACCTGACTCATACTTGATTTTGGAGGAAAATAGATCTGCCAGGAGTGGATGCTGAACTAAGCCATATTGGGACCTTGGAACCTCCTGCCCTTGCTGGGGAGGAGATGGGGAGATGTGGAGAAGAGAGAATGACTGGAGGGGGTGCAAGGGGGAAGGTAGCTTGAACAAGGATATACACAGATTAAAAAATATGACTTTATTCATAATAAAAAATAAAAAGAAATTTGTTGTTGGTAGTGAGTATTTGGTAATCTGTAAAAACCATAATTATACTATTTAAAGAAAATGTTATATTAAACTTACCAAGCTGTTCCTTAAACATTTCTCATAACAATTTTTAGAAATAATACTTTAGATATTGTTTCTAACAGAGTATCGGAAAACATTTTTTAATGTAATCTAGTTTTAGCCTTAAATTAAATCTTCATTTTAAAAGAATTGTTTTATTGAGCAACAATTAGATACTTCCTAGAATGCATAACTATGAACATTTGTATTTTACTGATCTATAGCAAGAAAAAATAAAAAAAAAATAGCTTCAGCATCTCATTTGATACACGCTTGTAACTATGTCCCCAAGCTTACCTGACATGTTATATTTACTTTGAAATCTGTAGAATCATACATTCAATAATTTCAAAATTTTATCAGGAATATGCAGTTACAGAAGGTAGGGCCTATAGAGGAAAGCATCTAGAGCTTTTTACTAAATTGCTGAAATGCAATGTCACATCTGTGGGTTGAGTAACAAGCAGTGAGCTTTTCAATGTCTAATATTTTTACCTTTTCTATCACTGTATTTTTGAAAAATAATCCTCAAGAGAATTGAAATTCCAGAAAGGACAAATATAGTCATTTGGTTTGGATAGTGTGAGAGGTACTGACCTGCCCTCCATGCTATTTTCATCATCAGAATTCACACAAACATGTTACAGTGTCACATGGAAACAAATTTCCTGTGAATGAAATAAAATAGAAACATTACAGTTCATTCATTTTTTTGCTCTCTTTTTCTTGTTCCTTTCTTTCTTTCTTTCTTTCTTTCTTTCTTTCTTTCTTTCTTTCCTTTTTACTTTATAACATTAAAATTTAAAGACTGGTACAAACAGACCTTCTCACTTTGCTTTTGCAATTATGCTTATGTTTGAGAAGCTATGAATATCAACTGAGACTATGAATAGGAATGGTTATGTTTACTGCCTCAGCACAAAAGATGCAACCCTAACCATTTTTAACAAGATTTTGTTGTCTTTTTTGTTTGTTTGTTTTAATGTACTGACAGTATCAGTAGCAGAAACTATTTGAGATCCACATGCTCATGAACAGAATCAGATCTCTGACAAGAAAGTCATGGTTTACCATTGATTGGATAAAATGGAATATTGCTGCAGAATAAAATGAAGTGATGTTACACATAGACAATACAAAAGAAAGTACATGTAATCAGATTCTCATGGAAGTTATGAAAAAGTCTTTAGCACCTATTGTTTTACATTGACGACAAGAACCAGGAGACATAAACCCTTGCAAAATTATCACTTGGTTGGGCATCTTCCTATTTCTACAGTATTGCATATAAACTTGGTACAATGTAGATTTCAACAATCTTTTCCAAAAGAAGTAAAAGAGAGATACAAATTTTAAATCATTGATATTTGTCTACCTAAGATAACCTGTTATTATAACAGAAGTTGACAATTTCATCATTTCTATTTTCTCTGTTCTTGAATCTATCAATATTCATTACAACCAACCTTTCAAAAGAATATTAAGTAAAACATCCTTTCAAGAGAACACCAGGAAAGCTCATTGTTACCTGAACTCCAAGTTCTTAATGGTTGAAGAATTGACTAACTCATTTTACATCCATATTTAGTATAATACTTGAGGTTTAATATGGTAAAAATGGTGAAGAGTCAAGCAAGCTTTTCAAATATTCAGAAGCTACTATTTCTTAAACTTCAAACTTTATTTTTTCAGTTATAAGATTTAAATTAAAAAAGAAAATCACGTTTTTATAAAGGTTAGATATTTGCAAGTACACCTACAGTGTATCTGAAAGTATATTTAATATTTGATGAATGAAGGTTGCATTACAATGATTATTTGAAGGCTGTTCTTAGAAGCAGGGTAAAATATGGAGTCAGAACATAAGAGTTTTCTGGGTATACTTTATGGTACTGGTGTGTCTGAATATTTATATGCAAGACATGGGTTGCTTCTTGCTTTACAACAATGTATAAAAATTATCATCCACCACGACCAAGTAGGCTTCATCCCAGAAATGCTTTAAATAATTTTTGACGAAAATAATACTTTGTTATATAGTGCTATATAAATAGTAAGTCATGGTGTGACTTGCTATTGGTAAAGCCAGAAATAAGTTTCTGTTGTTCAATTTTAGCATATAAACTCAGACTGACAGTTATTATAAACTCAGAGTCATCCATCATCTCATAAAAAAATGAACATTTGCCCCAACAAAGGGTAGCCTCAGCTCTGGAAAAGACCACAGTGTGATGTACACAGAGTTAAATATATTACAACTTTTAAGAGTCTAAGGAGATACAAAGCATGAACACACTAGTAAAATAATGTAACCATGCATTTAAAAAAAACAACAAAAACAAAACAAAAAAAACCCAACAGCAGCAACAACAACAACAACAACAACAAAAAACAATTTTATTGATTCTTTGCAGACTTAACATCATGCTTCCCAATTTCTCTTGGCTTGTGTTTTTTACATATCTGCCCTCTGCCTTTGCAACTCCACCCCTCCAAAAATGTTAAAAGAAAATAAACTCCCAAAAACTAACAAATAAAGCAAAATAGAAACAACAACAACAACAGCCACCACAATGACCATGAAAGTTGTGATGTGTCCCAATAAGTCACACTCTTCTACATTTCACTCCTTTCATCTTCATTTGCATGAGTTCATTGTCATTAGTCATTTGTTTGGTTTGAGGTCTCTGGCCTCTGCTACACCATCCACAATTGGCTCTCATTGGGGCTCCTCTTAAATATTCTGTTGTTGTTCAGATCTTGTAGTTAAGATATGTAAATTCACCCCTTCTCATACTTCAACATATAATAAATGAGGTAGATGCTGATGTGAGCCAATTCATAGCACACTTTCTGGACCTGGTGGTGGTTAGGCTGGTTGCTACCCTCTAGGTGAGTTCTTCAGCACTGCCTCTGCCAGCCATACCACTTAGCTTACAGCAAGGTGTGGGGCCACTTACGCTGCTTTTAGGCTCACAGGTCTTGCTCACCCATGCTCATACCACTAGAGCTAGATCCACTGTCTTATCCAGTCGAGTTGTAGCACCTTGTCCTCAGATTGCTGAGGGGTTGGGGTTCAGCACTTTGATGATGTTTTTGTTTTTCTTGTTTTGGGGCACTTGCCAACCAGTTTCTAAATCAATCACACTTGGAGGCTTATTATTACTTATACATAGGTGGCTTTACCTTGGATTTATTTTGCCAGGTTTCCTTAACTTAAATCATCCCATCAACCTCATGTTTCTGGGCTTTTCACCTTTTCCCATTTCAGTATACTTTTCTTTGTTTTTTTGCTTCATGGCTTGCTGTGTTGCTGAGTGTCTGGTACCTGGAGTCCTCCTCCTCCTTTCAATCCTTCGATTTCTCCTTCTATATATTCTCCCTTCTTGCCAGGCACACCTATCGTTTCTTCTTTTTTGCTATTGGACTTTCAGTTTTTTATTAGACCATCAGATGTTTTAGACAGGCACAGTAACAGCTGCAACATAAATAAAGGTAACACACCTTAAAATAATATTCTACAACACTCTTCCTTTCATGCCTTCAGTGCTAACTCACCTGCTCCCTTTACAAGATTAGTTCTAGTGTGCAACTTTCATGGGGTGTAGGGAACTAACATGGTGCCACAGGATCACTCAGTGCCAGAAGCGCCTAGCTGGCAAAGAGCTGTGCTTTTATCCTTTTGCAGGCCAAGGGATAGAAACTCCAAGAGTGGCTTGGTTAACTCCTGTCCACAATGAACTGTTTACAGCCTTTAAATGTGATAAGTTGTCATGTACAGACACAAAAGTAAAAAAAATTGTTATCAGAGAAATCTTAGCAACTAAATTAATGTGCATTTTTGCAAGCATATAATATACAGTAATTGGCACTATCAGTTTTTGGAATGGTTGGAGTTTAGATTGCTTTTCCATATTTCCCATAAAAAATATTAGAATTTTAAACTGTTTCAAGTACAGAGCAGCTTTGTTGAGATAACACATTGGTGTTACCAGTTTTTAGCCATCCATGATTCAGTTCTCAAGCAATCAAGTTACACACACAAATGAACGTATCAAGACAATAGAACATAATTTTGCATTAAGAAAAATCCTTGGTTGCTTGAGAATTTAGTCAATTATGAATAGTCTTCTATAAATATCTTTATGTACATGAGTTTTGAGTTCTTTTATATAAAGAGCAATGTGCAAATTTGTAGAATCAAATACTAAGTATACATTACTTTTAATTTTATAAAATCCACTTATATGTCTTTCTAAAGGAGCTGTACCAATTTGTATTCCCATCAATAAAAGAAAACGTGTTTTTATTTGCCTTTTGTTGACAACCCATATATATTTTGTATGATTTATCATAATCAAGTACTATTTCTATGTTCTTTCTTATCTTTTCATTCTATTAGTGTTTCCTGAGGGGAAAAAATTTTCAGTTATTTTTCTTTCATGCATTAAATCTCTACTGTTATATCTAATTACAGATCAGCAAAGTCATGGTTTTCTTCATGCCACTTGTTATGTTCTAGAGTTTCATAGTTTTTAATTTTACACGGCATTCTGTGATTGACTTTGAGACAAGATTGTCTTCTTAAAGATTTGGAGTGTGTACTATAATCAGTCTTCCCATTTAGTATGCAGAATCATAATTATTCCTGAAACATTTGTTGAACATTTGTTATCTTTTATGTGTTAACATTATTTAAAATTGGTTAACTATTAATTGAATCCTACTTGCATAAATCTTTTTCTCAGATATTTTAACTTTTTTTGTTTATTCTTCATTATAACACAATATTGGTTACTTTACATTTTTATTAATATTTAAATTAGGTTAATATCACTTAAGCATTATGTCTGTTCAAGCTGTTTCTGATTCTCACATAAAATGAGGATCCATTTTCTGAATATCCCTGAAATAAATTGCTAGAATGTTGGTTGTATTGACATTGAACCTATGCATCATTTTGGGAGAATTAATGACTGAACAATAGTGCCTATTACTACTCAGGAACTTTCATTGAGTTGCATTGTAGCAAATTTTTACTCTACAAAATGTAATTTTTAAGGCACATTCTTATTTGTTTTTATGTAAAAATGCCTTTATCTGTAACACAGTATTTAAAATTAAGTATATCCTTTGCTTTCTAATCTTCACTATATCAAATACTAGAAATAATTTTCGCCATGTCTGAAATTCTATGCTCAATAGATAATAAGTCCATTCCCATTCTCCTGTTCTCCAGCTGCCTGGAAGCCAATGTTCCATTTAACATCTCATGAATTTAATGATGCTGATTCTTTTTTGTAAGGAAAACATGCCACGTTTTTGTTGCTATGGCTGAGAGTTTTGCTTAGTTAAATGTCCTTGAATAATTTTTTGTGCTGAAACTTGCATGAGAATCCCTTTGGCATATAGAGGAACTATTATATTTTAAGCATGCACATGTGTGCATTTATTTTTCTTAGTGTAGACAGACAGTAAATGTGTTTTAACATCTTAGTTTTCATTATGAGTATTTATGATATGAAAATTTCTAACATGTAAATCTATGAGACACTACCAGCTTTTCCCATAGTGGTAGCCTATTATCTGTTTCTACAAACAGTATAATTATATTCATATCCTAGCCAAAGTTTGTTACTCCCTATCTTTTTTACTGCCAACCACATTTGATGTGAAATTACTATTAACATAACTTTGATATATAATAATACTCTTATGTTAACTGTACAAATATATTCATTACAATTAAATATTCATGTATATAGGTACCAGAGGACATAGAGCTAGAATAGAACTGAATGCCACTCCTTGAGGACTAGCTTTTATGGTACCAGAGAACACCACATAGTCTTCCAAATGAAGGAAATAATAAAGTCCTACCAAGGTATAACACCTCTGAACAACAATAATATGGCACAGTAAGTCTAAGTATGATAGTGGCATGCATACCTCAAAAGTAGCCAGTAGCTTAACAGTTAGACTTAAGGACAACTCAACAGGAAAGAAACCATGCCTGGTATTGGACACCTAGCCAACTACTGAGTGATAGTTAAATTACAGTCCACAGTGAAGAGAACTTACAACTCTCAGTTTACTAGATCTACCTAATCTCTGTCTACCCCATGAGTATTTGTCCTCATTCCTACAGGTGAATGTAATCTAAGTATATTTGCCACACTTCATCAAAAAACAATTTCTTTGCAACTGACAAACACAATTACAAAAAAAACAACCAATTAAATATGTACCATGGAGCCTGGCCTCAGAGGGCACATCTATAATACAATTCCTGTTGCAAAGACTCAAGGAACAGTATGGAAGAGGGAACAAAAAAACCTTAAGAATCAGAGAAATAGTACTTTTTTTATAAGGTTGAGTATTCTAAAAGTGTTAGAGAATCTACATTCATGAATTTTAAGCAACATGACAATCTAAACTTAGTTGAACAAGAATAATATCAATGTATATCCAACATCATAAGGGGAAGACTGATGGAAACCTCAACACTAAACAGACACCAAAGTAAACTAAGAAATGCTGAAAGCAAAAAAGGAAAAGTTTCTTTCTTAGTGAAGAGGGCATCAAATAGTTATCCAATACCAAATGCTTGGCCCTATAAATATACATGTAAGGGTATTACAGAGATAGAGAAGATTGAGTAAATTACACTTATCTATTTAATAACTTATGTATACAAACATATGTATATATATAAAGATATAGTGTGTGTAACAACAATTAATGAAAAATGGTCATGTTTTTTAAAGATGAGGGTAAGGACAATGAGGACATGGAAAGATTTTGAGAGAAGAAAGAGAAAAGAGAGGTAATTTAATTATACTAAAATCTTGAAAAAAATGTAAAACATTCTAATCTTTATTTTGAGATTGAAATTACAGATTGCTTTTCTTCCATCTTGCAAATTTTTTTTTTTGTTTTCTACCATGGCAGTACAACAGAATGACTTGCCAGAACCTCAATACCTTGTTAAATGGGAGTATCTAATTTTGAATGGAAACATGGAAAAACGTGTCAAGGAGCCACCAGGATCCACAATACTGTCCAAAGCTCTGGCCCACTGCATTTTAGAGAATTGTAGTGGGAATCAAATAAGCAACTATGGAGCTGGGAGTGATAATGTAACACAAAGCTTTGTAAGATCCCAGGCTGAGTTATTTCATACTCATGTGTTTGAAAGCATCTGCTGATTTTTCTTTTTACATGTGGAGAATCATTTTGCCTTATTTGCCACTCCAGTTTGCATGATTTCAAACACTCCACTCAAGGAAAATTTTAAGCACTCTGCTCTATTTAGATGCAATGATGTTGACTTGGCACTAAAGGGACATGCTCTGCCATCAAGAATTTTTCCTAGACAAATCCAGCCTTCAAGATAAACCCTTTGAGGTGTTGCTGGTATCTGTTATTTAGCACCCTTCAGATCCGAAGTCTCTGAGCCATTTTATGGAATGCTCAATTATGTTTTCTGTAGAAAGCTTCTGTATACAATTATTAGGCACAATGTCACATGTCTTACTCATCCCTCACTAGTTCCAAGGGAAATGAATGTCTATATTTCTGGCTGCTTCTGCTTTTCTCAGAACCACAACTGGATTACTCCTCCATTTTCTGTCTATAATAATTAAATAGCAAGTTAACAGGGCTTTCTTCTCATGAACAGTGTTAGTATTTTAGCCCCCACTTTATGAAATTAAAGAGGCATCAACATTTTATGTATATATGCATTCCTAGCTATAAATGGTACATTTACATCATATTTCCTACCAACTAATGCCTAGAGAACATGGAGGGAAAGGAGGCAAAAAAGAATTTAAGAGCAGAAAGAAAAAAATTGCTGTGAAATGATGGCTTCAGGACATGACATGGCCAGCACTCTTATGACCTACACAAAACCTATTCTAAATAATTCCAGTTAAAATTCTAGCTCAGATGTATTAAAATATTTTCAAGCCCTACACATTACTGACCAGTTATTTTGAGTATGTAGGCTTTGTAGCAGGGGAACACTAATAAGATTCTAATGCTCCAGTGAATGGTCCCCACTCACACCACTAACTTAACTAGTAGAGTTATAAAATCGGGATGAAGTTAGAGAGAGTAGCATCTTGGTGGATAGAATAGAGATGCAAGGGATAGATATGATCATATGTTAATGTGCTCATGTATACAATTCTCAAGAATATAAAAAGTGAATAAATATATTTTAAATTAAAAATTACAGTTTATAAGAGTGTATATGCTTATACTTTCTTTTTATAACTTTCAGCACATATATTTCTCTACTGACCAGATGTAGCAGCTGCATATATTGCAGCTTAAATTAAATTTTCCAAGTAGTCACACCATATGCTCATATGATCTTGATAAATAAAATTCAAAACACTTTTGTCCATGAGACTACATATTCTATTATCATAGATTTAGCCTTCACCAGACCTCAGCGTATATATGCTATAAGAGAACTGGTGACAAGCTGTAATATTTTCCTGACATACTGGAAGAAATAGTTTAATCTCTAGAACAGAAACATTAAAGGGTAAGTTAATATTTATGCTATTAGGTAACATCTGAAACCTGTTCAAATATCTTACTTTGCTAGAGCACAACTATTTAATGTCCCAATATGATGACTGACACTATGATGACTGGCTTTATTTGCCCTGTGGTAATAAACATTTAGGAAAATTCTTTCATGATGGAATATGTCACTGATTGTAAATCAACCCTGTCTCTAGATTGTAGTGTCTTACAAATTTCATTATCTATTATAAAGCAAAATCTTTATTTTATCTTTGGTATATAATAACATAAAATATAATTAATAAAAGACAAATATATTGTTTGAGATTAAATCTCACTTTGGAGGTAGTAGTTACTGATAGTAAAATTTCAAACCCAAACTCACTTAAAAAAATAAGACTATTGATTGGGAAATGATTATCTTTGGAAAATCTAAAAAAAAATGTGGTTATATAATCACCAAACTAGGCTGTATTAATATATTATATTAATATAGTATATATCACATATGTGCAGTCTGTGTATTTGTGGGTGTGTGTACATGTGTATGCAAATGTACAATTTTATGCTGTTTGTCCATGAGAAAGACTGAAGTTAATGTTGAGTGTCTTTCTCAATCACTGGTCTCATTAATATTTGAGACAAATCCCATTTCTTAATGCAGCTCCTTAATTTTACCACATTTCCAATTTTACCTGGATGATGAGCTATAGGAATCCAGCCATCTCTAAATTTCCAATGGTAAAGCTACAGATGTGCATCTCTGTTCCATGCTCTGATGTGGGTGCTGGGATATTAACTCAGTGCCTCATTTGTGTGTACCAAATTCTTTTTTTTTTGATGGCATCAAATGTTTATCTTTCATATGATATCAATAATTTTTTTTTCTTCTTTATTTTGTATTTATCAAAAAAAACACAGTAAAAAGAATTTAAAATGTGGAAGAGTTAACAATAACTATACAGAGGATAAGAATGATAAGCATGGCTTATCAAGGGTAGAAATACAAATAAGATTGCTACACCTATATTTTCTTTGTGTTCATCTTTCCCTCTGAATTTTTTTTCCATCCCTATTCTTTACCAGCTGAACATTTTTCTAAATATATATTTTTTGAAATGTATTCTGAAGGCTAATGTTAGAAAATAAATAATTATTTCGAGATTGGGGTAACTGTGAGGACCAGAAAGATGAATCAGTTGTTAGGGACACCTGATTCCTAGCATGCCAACATGAATTCAATTCCTGAAACTATATAGTGGAAGAGACAACTCTTGCAAGGTGTCCTGTGAACTCCACATGTGCACTCTTAAAAACATAAAGAGCACTCTGTAATAGGATGCTTACAGGGTTCGAAAAAATACTGTATCTTGATTATTTTTAGTGCCTTAAATACTAAAAAACATGTACTTATGTACTTGTGTTTTTAGATGATGCGTAGTATAAAGGTGGTGATCTGTCCACTTCGCCTAATCTAGATTTGTCCCTTTTAAGTCAAATATCAGTCTACATTAAAGAAATATTTTGACTACAGAATTTATATCTCATCCAAGATATAGTTGAAATAGTCTGTTGGGTGTCTAATAGAGAAATTGTGATAGTGTACCAATTCTACTTTGAATTTCTGTAACAAAATACATGACAGAACCAACATATGGAAAGACCTATCTGCTTAGACTCATAGTTTCAAACGGTTCAATCCATAATCCAAACATCATATTTCTGAACTCATTCTGCATCAAATACCATGGAAGTGAGAGCATATGTTGGAGGGAATTCTTCATGGCAACAGGTAACAAAGAAAGGAAGGATTCAGGAAGAACCTTGGGCAAGAAGAAGCCTAGTGGTATATACAGTGATCTTCCTCTTCTACATGAGGCTGCCTCCTAAAGTTTGCAGAACTCCACACAATAGTGCCTAGTGCCACTGGATGGGAAGAAAGTATTAAACAGTTTGTGGTGGCTTGTCACATGTAAATCCTTACAACTGGCATTCTGTTTGTATGAAGCAGATGAAAAAATGCTTACCTTGGTATATGTAGTCACATGCCAACTTGATTTGTCACTTCTTTCCTACTCTTTAGGGCACATTCAAGTGTTACTTAGCTTTAAGGCTATAATAATAGTTGTTTTTCTAAGAAGAATGTCTTTTAGTGGGCATTAGTATGATCAGCTTCCTCACTGTCAACTTTATACTCATCTGTTATCCAAGTGCCTACTCAACCTTTTCATTTAAAATCCATTTATCTCTTACATCCTACTTATGTATTTTTATTTCTGTGATGTTCATGATTTTAAAAATTATATTATTTTGAAACATAAGTATTTTTATATATTTCAAATGAAATTATTTGTTTTTATATCTACTCATCCCCTCTAGTAAAATGTAACATCTAGAACAAAGTTCATATTTTGCATCATAAGCGCCTGGAGGAATCACAATGGCTCGTAATAGGCATTCAACAAACAACTCTATTTGTAAATGCATCTTTTGCTGTACTGATGATAATCAATAAGGGAAGAATAAAATAAATACAAGCTTAATGAATTCACAAATAAATTTGCATAACGTTTGATTGTCTTTTCCTCACTTAGAGGGATTTAAAGTGTAATATTCACATGGAATTAAAAGATATATACATATATATAAACACATGTATGTGTGTGTATACATGTGTGTGTGTGTGTATGCCTGCCTCAAAGAACTACAAAAGGCAACAAAGGAGCCTTCTCTATTGAGAACACTTTGAAAGTATCTATTGATGACAGGAACCACTGGCATCTCTAAGCCAGGTAGCTGTCAATTGTGCATTTATTTTTTTTTTCAAAAACTATTTTTTTTCTAAAAAAATAATAGTGGGAAAAAGAATGGCAGGAATAATATTCATTTTTCAGCAGTCATTTACTGCTATCAGCTAGACTTGAATCTAGGAGAAAAACTATCTTTAGCTAAAAATCACAGAAAATGCAAAAGAATAATGGAACTATATGTGAATAAGGCATTTTCTTCACAAATAGCTTTTGCTAAAAGTATCTAGCATTAAAAATGCAATGGTCTTTACACTTCCACTTCTAATCTATCAAGTTCTTATAGGAAGGTCTTCATGGTTCTGGTTAAAAAAGAATACTAATGGCCAAGACTCTTTCTTGTTACTAGAAGTCCCTAGTTCTTTAGTTTTGATAATTCTAATGGACTCTGCCAGACACTTAGAATAGACCATTTCAGAACCATAGATGAACACATGTGTGTTTTTCCACAATATCTGCATTTATTTAATAACAATAAATTTAATGTCATGTCAGCTTTTTGAGGCAATTTGCCAACTAGTTCTCCTTTTGGCTAAGGCAAATACATTGTCTTTATTTCAATCTTGTACACTAGGTTAATTCTCAGATTACATTTTAAGCTTCATACAATATATGTATCTAAGTGTGGGCTACACAATGGCTACCAAAGATGAAAGGGATTCCAGCAAAGATCATAGAATTTCAAAGATTCCTCACAGAGAGGTGGAAACTTAAGGCTGGTGGAGATGGAAAATTATCTTGTGTAGCAGGGATGAGAAACCCTGATAATGATGTTAGTGTCTTGGCTGAATAATTATGTGGCAGGGGTTCAAATTTCAAGTAAAATATATTACTCTGAGCTATTATAAGTAAGATGAGGTGCAGTGATATTTTATATTTAATAAAATATGCCTGGAATATTAGGGGACAGAATCAACAACAGTCACGAAGGTCAGAGAGTGATGACTCATACCTTTAATCACATCACTCAGAAGATAGAGATCTTTCTGTATTTCTGTGAGTTCAAGCCCTAACAACCAAATAGTGGTAGCTGAAACTTTTAAGCTAACTAGGATTATGATACAAAATTGAACACGAAATGAAGATAACAGGGAGAAAACATATTTAAGAAGGAGGAGACTGACATTCAGGTGTTGTGTAGACATGACCAGCTAGGCTGAGAACTCTTGAAGATATCATTTATCCTGTTCGGCCTGATAAGTTGACTGGGTGAGAATTGACTTTTGTCTGTTTCCTTTCTCTAATATTCCTGCTTTTCTGTGACACCTGGATCATGTTTACTATATACTAACTAGAACTTGTGCAATAATGAGGTTCTAAGCTGTTGAAGACATACAGGTGGTAGGAGCTAAGCACAGGGTTGAATGGAAACATATAAAGAGGATTGCCAAAACAATTTTGCTCAAGAAAAGAACCTCAGGAAGCATCACCTTCCCTGACTTCAAGTTATACTATAGAACTACAGTAATAAAATCAGCCTGATATTGGCATAAAAACAGACTTGTGAATCAATGGAATCGAATTGAGGATCTGGGCATTAACCCAAAAATCTATGAACACTTGATCTTCGACAAAGAGGCCCAAAATATTCAATGAAAAAAAAGAGAGTATCTTTAACAAATGGTGTTGGCATAGCTGGTTGGTAGTGTGCAGAAAAATGCAAATAGATCCAAGCCTGTCACCCTGCATAAAACTCAAATCCAAGTGGATCAAAGATCTCAACATAAACCCAGCCACTCTGAACTTGATAGAAAAGAAAGTGGGAAATACCCTCCAAGGAATTGGCACAGGTGACCACTTCCTAAATATAACACCAGTGGCACAGACACTAAGAACAACAATCAATAAGTGGGACCTCCTGAAACTGAGAAGTTTCTGTAAAGCCAAGGACACTGTCAATAGGACAAAACTACAGCCTACAGAATGGGAAAAGATTTTCACCAACCCTACAAGTGATAGAAGACTGATTTCTAAAGTATGTAATGAACTCAAGAAACCTCAAGAGTACCTCAAGAACTCAGGAAAAATATAAAAAGAACTCAAGAAGCCAAAAACGTTGAATAACCCAATCAAAAAATGGGGTTCAGAATTAAAAAGGGATTTCTCAGGAGACAAATTACGAATGGCAGAGAGGCACTTCAAAAAGTGCTCAACAACTATAGCTATCAGAGAAATGCAAATCAAAACAACTTTGAGATACCACCTGACACCTGTCAGATTGGCTAAGATAGAAGACACAGATGACAGACAGCCTATGCTGGAGAGGTTGCTGAGCAAGGAGAACACTCCTCCATTGTTGGTGGGAGTGTGTAAGCTTGTTCAGCCACTCTGGAAAGGTTTGTGGTGGTTTCTCAGAAAATTGGGAATCAATCTCCCCAGGCATCCAGCAATACCACTTCTGGATGTATACCCTAAAGAAGCACATTCCTGCTTCAAAGGCATTAGCTCAACTATGTTCATGGCGGCATTATGTGTAATAGCAAGAACCTGGAAACAACCTAGATGCTCTTCACATGAAGAATGGCTTAACAAACTGTAGTACATCAACACAATGGAGTACTACTCAGCAGTAAGAAAAAATGATAACCTAAAATTTGCAGGCAAATGGATGGATTTGGAGAATATTCTCTTGAGCGAGGTATCACAAACCCAGAAAGACAATCAGGGGATGTACTCACTCATTAATGGACTCTAAACAATAAAGCAAAAAGCAAAGCATGTACAAGCTGCAAATCACAACCACTGAACAGCTTGGGATCTTAAACACCTTGGACTGACACCTTGGATCCCACTCCCTCTAGAGGAACACCTGACTCAGTCTTGATGTTGGAGTGAGGAAACTGGATCTGCTAGGAGTGGATGCTGTACTGAGCAATATTGGGACCTTGGGACCTCCTGCCCTTACTGGGGAGGAGATGGGAAGATGTGGAGAAGAGACAATGACTGGAGGGGGTGGGAGGGGAAGTGACCTTGAACAAGGATACAAAGAAAGAAAATGTGACTTTATTCATAATAAAAAAAAGAGAGGGCAAACAAATGACAACTTGAATAGGTTACTTGACTAGACCACGTTGAAGTCTTCGGGACTATTGGGAGTTCGTTGTCTGGAAGACTCATAATGAACACAACAGGTGATCAGAGTACAGCTTTAAGGGACACTTTTCTCACAGATGCAATTCTAGGTGGCCTCTTTATGGGGTCCAGGTAAAATAATTTGACCTTTGGGCCCTGTGGGTATTTAGTGAGCACTGGTTTTGGTATTCCTGGTAGGATTTCAATGTATTCATATTGCCTGGTCCTCTTAATAAACAAATGAGGTGCCACCCTTTTTATTTTCAAGAAGAGAAATCTCTCAGTCTCTGCCCTGTGGGGCAAGATAAACAGTTATTAAGTCTCAACAAGGTATAAAGAGTCATGCGCCTGTGTATTTGTACTCAAGATGAATGTTTTAAGTATGTAAAAGAGCTTATGAAAATGGTACAACTTGAAAGTCTATTATTTAATACAATATGAAGTAACTTTGAGTGGGGTACAAACTGATATCAACAATGGCTTTCTGGTCAATATATTCTAAAACAAACTTAAAAGTATTTATAAACATTGTTATAGACAATACATAAAGACAGAAAGACACATTCATATACAGATAAATCTGATAAAAGCACAAAATCATAAAGAGAAATACACAAAAAGTCTTGCAAGGAAAAAACTAACAAAGCATTGTGAGACAAATAATCTACATAAATAACACAGGCATTATTTTCTGGAGGCTATTAACTGCTGGGAATGAGGTCTGGCTTTAAGTCTCCTTTATACCCAGTGAGTTTCCATTGGAAAAAACTAACTTTTTATTTGTAAGTGGTTATCAGTTGAAAATAACTTCTGAGTTAAGGATTTGAACTTGTTTCTATTTACCCTTCCAGTGCTGGGACATATCAGGCCCAAACCAGTATAGAACTTTGCCTTCATATCTGTACATTTATATATGTGTTAAACAGCTATGTTTAGAAGGCTTTGCTTCCTTGGTTTCCAACATCCCTTCTGTGTCTTAGAGCTTTTCTTCCTGTTCATCGCAGAATGTTCTGAGCCTTGAGGGGAGAGACTGTTATAGATATCCTTTGTAGGACTGAGTATTCTAAGGTTTCTCTTTTCTGAACATTGTCCAACTGTGAGTATGTTTTTTCCACTGAAATGTAGAAGAAAGCTTCTCTAATGATGGCTGAACAAGGCACTGATTTATTAGTATAGCAAATGTTATTTCATTGATATGTTATATTATTTGTTATATTATATATGGTGTGCATGCATGTGTGTGTGCACATGCACACATGTGTTCATGCGTGCGTGCGTGCATGTGTGTGTGTGTGTGTGTGTGTGTGTATGTGTGTGTGTGTACTCATGTGTATCTTATATTTTTCCCTAAAGTCTTTGGCTTATTTTGTTTCAGGTTCTTTTCCACCTAAGTAGTATTGTAATAGGTTCCATCTCATGAAGTGAGCCTTAATTACAATCAGATGCTGGTTGGTTATTCTCACAGCTCTGTGTCACTAAAGCATTGGTGAATCTTTCAGATACTGTAGGTCAAGAGTTTGTAGATGGATTCTACTCTGGTGCTATGTAGAGTATGTTCCAGCAGCACAAACATAGGGGCAAAGGTTCTAAGTAGGCACCAGCTTAACTTCTCCTGTTCACTGAGTTATACAGGTGGTAATATCAGCAATAGGTCTTTATATCAACTTGTGGAGCACAACAAATAAGATTGGCAATAGCCTGGCCTGCTTAGAGTTTAGACATAACCCATTACTGAGAATGGAAGCTTCCTTTGGTGATGAGAGATGTTCAACTGTGGCTCTCTGGTAATTTCATCCTGACTACCTTCATAAATGTATATATATTTAAGGAGCTTCTATTGTTTTATGTATATATGACTCTCAAATGGCACCTAGTTTTAGCTGTTCCTCCTTGTATTTTCTCCTTCAATCTCTTCCCTTTCGCTTCCTGTTTGCTCCTCCTGGTCCAGTCCCCTCTTTCCACCAACGACTATCTACTCATTTTTTTTCCTTCCAAGCATTATACACATGTGTAATTCCTTTCTCTATGTATAACCTCTATGTGGTAGCCCACACAAGATGATATTTTTTAGTTCCATCCTTTTTCTATTTTAAAAGTTTTGGACAGTTAAATAATATTCCTTTGTTTAAATATAGCAAATATACTTTTTCATTTTTTTTTATATAAAACCTTTTAACATATCCACCACTTTTCCCCTCCCTTCCCTCTTTGCAGTTCTCCCCCAGATTCCCTCCATCCTATCCCCCCATTCATTCTTTAGAGAGGATAATGACTCCCAGGGTGAGTCAATGTGATCTAGCATATCCATTTGAGGTAGGACCAAACTCTCCTCCCAATGTCAAGGCTGAGCAAGATGTTCTCTGTGGAAAATGGGCTCCAAGAAGTTTGTTCATGCACTAGAAATAAATTTTGGTCCCAATGCCAGAGGCCCCACAAAATTCTCACACCATGGATTCTTTATCCATTTGTCAATTGAAAGTTTGGTTCTATTCTGTTGTTGTTGTTATGTTGTTTAGGTGTCAGGATAACTGTGAACCGGTACACCATCAAAAACATCAAAGAACATGTCTTTAGCATTCCATAATATCGGTATTTATTAAATAATAATAAATACACAAGCTGTTCTGCTTTCCACATTAGCAATTTGCCAGATAATATCACCATCTTGGTGTTCTGGCTGAAGCTAACTGAACTTCTTTTATTTTGATAATAATTGCTCAAACTAGCTCTCACATTAAATATCATACAATGTAGAATAATTTTTCTATGCTTCTATGTATATATGCTATTTATAGAATAATTGAGTATTCTACAACAGAATTAAAGAGGTTTTATAAGAGGTTGGAAAAATGATTCTGTATTGATACAGGCCAAACCATAATAGAGAATGAGCTACTGATGAGGCTTTGAGAAATATGATTGAGATGAAAACTGCATAACTGGGACTCCATACATGGTAAAAGGGAGAAATTGGTTGGAACCCAGTAATAGTGTTGTATCTGGGTCCAAAACAGTGAGCAGATGGATAGGTAGATGGCTGTCAATTAGGTTGCTTTAAGAAGGAGGGATGTGCTGAATTGAAACCCATGGACAATTGACTGTTTCTTGATGAACCATTCTAGAATCACCCATGACTACTAGACACAGATCAGTGATAGGGCTATGTCATCACAGTACTGCTTGTCAC
Source organism: Sigmodon hispidus (assembly GCA_004025045.1). Lineage (NCBI taxonomy): Eukaryota > Metazoa > Chordata > Mammalia > Rodentia > Cricetidae > Sigmodon > Sigmodon hispidus. The sequence continues at coordinate 18,969 of PVIH01015619.1, read as the reverse complement.
TATCTTTTTGGGGCTGGGCTATGGAGTTATATTCTTTTCTTGGTTGGATGTGACTAATAAGATCTTGGTCTTAATTTCACTAATACATCCTTACTATATCCATGTATGTGTACAGTAGCCACTCACATAAGTAAATTTATAGAACAGTATCCTCTGTTTGACAAATGGTGGTGTTTATGGGTCCACCTATAGGCACATTTATCCTTCAAACTCATAATAGTGTCAAAAGTGGCTTGTAAAATGGAGTCTCTCAGGCCTGGAGAATTGCTGTTTGATATAATGTAGAATAATTTTAATAAAGTATAGACAAACCTCAGCAATCTATCATTATACGGAGAGAAATTTTCTTATAACCTGTGTATTTGCTGATTAATATGGTGATATATTGTATTTGTAGTATCAGAGAACAGGATCACCCAGAGTGAAGTCATGAATGTCAGAGAATGGTGGTCCATGCCTTTAATCCCATTACTTAGGAGGTTGAGACTTTCTAGATCTCTGTGAGTTTATGGACAAACAGCCAGGCAAGTTGTAGTGACACCTAACTTTAATCCCACCTTTAACCTACCTTTAATTTAAGTACTAGGAAAGTTGATTCAGGATTTCAAATAGCTTGGCAGGCAAAGAAAGATATGGTAGAAGGAGACAGAAGTTCTTTTCTTTAGCCTACATGCCCATTCAGTGTGAAAATTTATAGAGATAGTACCTACCTCAATTGGCCCAAGGCATTGGCTAGGTGAGAATTGCTGTGTTCTGTTACCTGTCTCTGATATTTCAGCTTTTCCCCAATATCTAGATCGAGGTTTTACTATGATGCTAAATGTAATTTGTGCAAAAGATTACCTTCTTAATTTTAAATAACTTTATTATATTAAAGTTATAAAGTGATTTGGGGTGCTTTGTTTTGTTTGGCTGGAGTTTTTGTTTATTTTTTCTTAGTTGTTTGTAATTTTGTCTCTCTCACCCAAAATTAGATGTAGCCCAAGTGGGTTTCAAAATCATTATGTATCTAAATATGACCTTAAAATCCAAATTGTGCTAATTCAATCTAAAAATTGCTGGGATTCTAGAATGTGTACATACTTCCCTAATAGGGAATGCATTTTAAAATATTTCTTTAACAGAAAGAACATAGATATTTTACATCACACGAGATAAGGTGTTAAGATTTATAGACAATGTATGTTCCTATAACTATAAGCAGTGTTGAACTTTAAAGAACCTAAGCCTATAGCACCCTTTCCTACACCTGTCTCTGAGTGGTTATTGAGCCTTCAATCCTCCACAATTAGCTTTTAGATTGCTTGATTGCTGTTACCCATCTTTGTATATACTAATAAATAGTATATTCTATTTATAATATATTTACTTTATACCTTGTATACACTAATAAATAAATTTGACTTCTGTATGCTAGCTGGGAGAAAATATTCCTTAGGAATCTCAGCCAAGTATAGAGCATACTTTTTAGAGGGACTTTCGTTGACTTTTGTTAGAAAAGTTATAATCACCTTTACTCTGGAACACAGCAAGCAGAGCTACCCCAGTTCCATTAGTAATCAAATTTTTCATTCAATCCTCTGAAAAAATTTTGAGAAAAATTTTGTTTCCCCGATATGGAATGTCTTTCTGTATGCTATGAATTATCATTGCATAATAAAGAAACTGTTTAGGCATACAGCAAGGAACCTTAGAAGAAGGTGGAAAATCTGAGTATTGATAAAAGAAAAAAAAAAAGGTAGAGTCAGAGAAAGACTTTGCAAGCTGCTGCAGAAAGAGGAAGATGTAAAAGTATAGGTAAGTCATGAGCCGCATGGCAAGAAATAGATTAGTAGACATGGGTTGAGCTAAGATAAAAGACTTAGCTATCAATAAGCCTGAGCCATAGTTTTGTAAGTAATACTAGACATCGTGTGGTTATTTGGGACTATGCATGCAGACTTCAGAGCTAAGCCTGTCCAGAAACTCTGACTATAATTCCCCACATTTATTCACATACTGAACCATTTTCTTTTACATTCTCTCAAGACAACAATTGACTTAAGTAAGTAAGTAAATAAATAGATGTGGTCTCATCATTTTCAAATGCCTTAGGAATTCACATACCTGAAAGCAACATCTTTTAAAGAGAGATAAAGCATACCACTGCCAAGCACTCTATAGGAGAGGTGTATTTCCTCCAAATTTATAAATATTCCTGCAGTGTGCATAATCAGCCAAATTAATTTTGGGAGCAGAAGTTATTAAAGATCTTGCATTTGACATTTGACTATGGTAAGTAAGATAACAGGAAAAGATAAAGGTCTCTCTGTCTCTTAATGACTATAACCTAGCTTGAGAAAAACATGGAGAATTTTAAGTGTTTTTTAAAATAGCATTTTGTAGCAAGCACTATACCAACAGATTTTGTTGTAAATGGTTCTGGTCCAGACATTCTAGGCCTGGATCAGAGGTTTGATTCCACTCTCAGCCCCACTAAGCACCAAATAATCAGACACATGCTTAAATTATGTTATGCTGCCTGACCTAAGGCTCAGGCATATAATTTGCTAGTACTTGCTCTCTCTCAGCCTAACCCATCTTGTTCAGCCATGCAGCTAGGCACCTTTTCTCAGAACAGCATTTCCTCTGCATCTCCTGGCAGCTCCAGTGACTCTGGCAGCTGTGTCTGGTGTCTGCTTCAGCTCTGAGATGTTACAGAATTTTCTTAGCCTGGTAGTCCTTCCCACACTTCATGTTTACCTTTGGCCAATCTGCATTTATTAAACCCATAGGTGGGACAAATATTTACATTACCAGCATAATCACACTACAGTTTCTGGCAAAGACAGTGAAGCCATCCTCTTTTCTTACTTATTCTAAAGAACTCCAGAAAGATATTTCTGAAAGGACCCATTGAAATGAAATTTCTAGAATAAGTAGAGAACACCATTTAAAACTATGTTCCTGATGTCTTCTTCCAGACAAAGAGCTATAGTTCTGCAATGTCCAAATCTGCCTAATTGCCTCAGAGCACAAGATAGATTCCTTCTCAGAAAGTCCCTTCTATAGTTACAGATTTAGGTTGGATTTTTTTTTTTTAAAAAAAAAGACATATAATTTGAAGCAAGATGGTAGAGAAACTTCCTTTTGTCTACTTACTAATTTCTACTGTTTGGATTTTCTTTGGGACTTTAAGAAGGCTCTCTTGCTTACTTACTTTTGATGCTAAGAATGAAGTGAGAGGTGATGTTGAAGTAAAGACAAAATAGAAACAATTAGGAACATAGATTTAAGCAAGACATTTCTTAAAACTTGAAAGAATGATAAATCAAGTTAAGGTTTAAAGAAAAAAATTAAAAGTACTCAATGGGTTTATATATCTCCCACAAAGATTTCTCATCAACTTTAAAAAAAAAAGCTTTGCCCAAAGGAAAAAAATATAAATAACCCTTGTAAAAAATATAAATAACCCTTGTAAATCTCACCATCTTAGAGAAATTACAGTGATACTTCTTACATTCATAATAAGAATTCAGCTATTCCACAGGCTCACAAGGGCTGACAGAAAATCAAGCTATCATGGGAGTAATTCAGCAATGGCACTCATAGCAGTTAAATGTGCTAAGATTTAATGAGGATGTTTCTTGTTTATGCATCTACCTAAAATGTCTTTAAAGCAATTAAAAAAGTAAATTTTAGGCATGAGATGCAGGGGGGGAATGATGTTCAAGTATGCTCCATACAACCACTATGTGCAGGTCTTTGAAATCATAGTGGACTCTAAACAAAATAGAAAAAATAGCAAAGCATGCCCAAGCTGCAAATCACAACCACTGAACAGGTCGAAATCAGAAACACCTTGTACTGACACCTTGGATCCAACTCCCCCAGATGAACACCTCACTTGATGTTGAGGGGAGAAAACTGGATTTGCCAGGAGTGGAGGCTGAACTGAGCAATATTGGGACCTTGGGACCTTGGGATCTCCTGCCCATGCTTGGGGACAGATGGAGAGTGTGGAAAAGAGAGAATGACCTGATGTGGCGGGAGGGGAAAGGGACCTTGCATAAGGATATACAAGGATATGACTTCTTTATTCATAATAAAAAAAGAAAAGTGCAGAATAATTGTCCTCAAAATTAAATCTTCAATGTAACAGCATGAAGATTCACACATTAGTCAGGTTTGATGAAACAGGCCTATAAACCCAGTTACAGAGGAAGGGTAAGGCAGGATGATCTTATGTTGAAGTTCATACTCATATACAGAATGATTTGAAAGCTAGCTTAGGTAACTTAAAAACAAACAATAAATAACCAGTTTAAATATACTTAATATTTAGGCTGTAAATAATGGTAGAGATCTTGTCTATTATAACTAATTAACCAAACAATCAAAGCAGAAATAAAGGTATTAGTGTACATAAACCTTTTAAATATTTTTATAAAGTCTATACCACTCTGCTCAGCCATATCAAAGCCAAAATTTGAAAGTCTATAGCCATAATCTTCTAAGATAAGGGAAAGGTTAGTATCTCTTTGGTGTCATTACTGCTTCAAAATCTGAGCAACCAATTTCTATTCATTATGAATTCTTTTTAACACCTTTTTATAGCACCACAAAATTATTTGTACTTTTAAATAAGTAGTAAAATTAACAGGGCTGTAGCTAATCTCTGTTGTCATGAAACATACCTGTGAAAATAGAAACTCAAATGTGTTGTATTGCTAAAAATTTACAAGTAAGGTCTCATATAAGGACTCAAAGCTACAAACTGAATCTTAAGACAAACCTTATGAATGAATCATCACATGATGAAGTGTCTGAGCAGCTTCCAAGGATGCAAGAACCAACAGAAAAGGTCTGTGTCCCAGTGTCTCAATGGGATCTGACCAGGCCCCATTCAGGCTTCTGGCACACCAGAGACATGCCTCCAAGCTTTTCCAGCTAATCCCACTACATTTCCTCCTCTGTCTAACTAAATGAGTTCTAAACTAAGCATACAACTATATACAATAGTAGTTATTATAATGTAGTATCTGGCGTAGGGAAAGGCAAAATATAAACAAGGTCAAACTACAACTAAAGAACAACAAATATAAGGTACACCCTACATATCTACAGTATTGGAAAGCAGAGAGGTACAGGAATTACTTCAAGGCTGTTTATCTTGGATACTAACCATCCAACACCTACCTAATCCTTGCTTAGAGATGAGGTAGTAGTAACTTTAACTGTCTAGTCTTCAATCCCATCAAGACCTGAGAAGGAAAATATATTGCCTGAAAGTTGGAAGCACATGAGAGTAACTTCCAAAATTTAGGAGACGGCAGTAGCAGTCCACTACCTGGAGAGCCACCTATACCTTTTCTCTGTAGTTGGAGCATCCATCATTCTGGCTACTGACCTATGTTATCTGACAGATCTCTTCAGAAACAGGACATTTTTGGAGAAATCATCTCATCCTGTCCAGGCAGGCTTCAGCAGTCTCTATCCTCCATCCTGCTCGTCCAGACTGGACTGCATGCTACTGATATCAGTTGAGGGAAAGGCAGTTCTATGCTCAACAGACCATTGCCCGCCAAGAAAAACAAACACCTAGTAGAATGTCCTTGATGCTCAAAACCATCTAGAGAAAGAAATAGTGATGCTAGGAGTTGTCTTGTCTCTCATGGCTGAATTCTGAATAACAAAGCGTTAAGGGCTATAATCTCTAGGTCTATGAAGTGGTTGAACACTCCTGTCTATCTAATATGTTCTAGAATGTATATGGGAAACCTAAACCACATGACTATTACATCAAAAATCTAAGTAATGATGATCTGGAGTACTTAACATTCTAAAGACTGAAGCTTACATTGTAAAATTATTCAGTCTATTAATGGGTGTATAGTCTCTCAATGATGGCTTTCATTATGACTATTATATAATCATTAGCCAGAGGTACATGTACCATGCAAAATGACAACAGTATCCTAGATATGTATCATATACAAAATCAACACGAAGTTATATAAACTATTTTATATATTATAGATAATGTAATATATTATGACTAATATAATTAAACAAAGGTAAAAATTGCATAATGAAAATAATGTTCAATATGTTCAATATGTATCAACTTGCAAAATATTTTAAAGAGACATAGAAGTATGTGTAAATTATGGCAATTACAGATTCAATTCTATATACAAATTACCTTAGACATATAAAGCAATTTCAGATTAAATTTGTATCAGTAGATTATCTCAATCAAACATATAAAATGATTTCACATTTGTATCAATATACAAGCATCTATATCAGTTCAAATTGTCTTTGGGTCATATTTGTCTAATAAATGTTTAGAGGTAAATGCAATAATCTACTTGTGTCTATTCTAGCTATTCTCCTTTCTCTTCTTAAAAAGGATCCCTGAGTCTATATTATTGTTCTATTCTCAACTCAATTTTAACTTGTAACTACACTATGAGAATGATAGTCATCCATAATCCTCAGAGGACAAAACTTACCAGAAAAGGGGCATGGCTTTTCATATAGTTGCTTCCTGCTGACTTGTGGGCAGTGCTGTCTCTTTGGGATCCTGTAAATACTAAGACAGTGGTTAGATTCTAATGGGCTGACTATAAACATCTATAGTAATTCTTAGAGTATTGGGAAACCTAGCTTAGTCAGTAGAGCATGGGACTCTGGTGGTGCCAGATATTGCTGAAAATTTACCAGCAAGGTATCATATACGGATTAATATTTATTAAGGAATTATACAAACACTCACTGCTATAAAATGAAACTTAAGAAAATCCCTAGAGAGTGAATTGTTCTACTATTAATGGTCCAATCTCCTTCGTAGGATGCAAGAATCAAATAGAAAAATGAAGCCAATGTCCCAGCATCTCAATGGGGTCTCACCAACCCCCATTCAGGCTCTGCACACTCCAGAGACACACCTCAAGCTTTGCCAGCCAATCCCACTACAGAGTTCCTGTTATAAAACTTGTTGGTAAAATATCTGTGTCCATAGTGGTTATCTGCTAATTGATGTAGGAAGACCCATCTTACTATTGATATATCATCATCAGACATGTGAGCCTGAGATGAATAGAAAAGAAAGCTGATTTTATGCCTGGTAATAAACTGGTAATCACCATTTTTCCATTGTCTATGTTTCAGCTTTTGCTTGAGCTCATGCCCTGATAACCCTCACTGATGACATATAAGGTGAAATCAGTCCTTTTCAAAAAGTTTTATTTGGTCATGATATTCATTACAGCAACAAAAAAATAACAACTATTATTTTAAGTAATTTATCTAATAGAAATAATTGGGGGCAAATTTCTCTACATGTTTGATAGCAAAAACGTTCTTCTGAAGGTGGTTACCTGTTATGAAAGATGCACTGAGATGTGATACAAAGCATGGATTTAAGAATATCAGCAGGAATGTTTATCTGCCTCAGAGTACCATAGACTTAGAGGAAGACATGGCTTTTAAGAAATACTCGGTCTTTCTATACCTATGAAATATGTCTTTTGCTAATATTTTTCTTACAGAGAGTCATCCTACATATTGAAATAAAAAAATTAAAACATTATGGAGTTAATTAAGATGCCCTGACTAAAATAGCTAAAATCAAAAATGCTAATGATAACCTATGCTAGAAGGAATGTAGAGCAAGGAGAACACTCCTCAAATGCTGGTGAGAATGTAAACTTGTACAGCCACTTTGGAAATCAGTATCGTGTTTTCTTAGAATTAATCCACACAATGATCTAGCAATACCACTGTTGGACATATACACAAAGCATGCACATTCTTACTCCAAGGGCATTAGCTCAATTATGTTCATAGCAGCATTATTTGTAATAACAAGAACCTGGAAACAACCTAGATGTTCCTCAACTGAGTAGTAGATTAAAAAATTTTGGTACATGCACACAATGAAATACTACTCAGCAATAAAAAAAGAGAAATGACATCTTGATAACCGCAGGCAAAAGGAGGGATCTACAGAGTATCATCCTGAGTGAAGTAACACAGACCCATAAAAATAGATATGGTATGTATTCACTCATAAGTAGATTTTAGACACAAAGCAAAGAATAACCAGGCTATAATTCATAACCCCTAAGAAGTAACAGGAGGAAGTTAAAAGAAATATCCATGGATCTCCCTGGTTAGAGAGAAATCTGGTGCTAAGGCAACATACAAGAACCCACAAGATGGTCCAGGTTAGAACATGAAATAATAGTGATGTGGTGCCTAAACTGATCTTACCCTATAATCAAATGAATGACTACCCTAATTGTCATTATTCAGCAACTGATGGAGGCAAATGCAGAGATCCACAGTTAGGCACAAGGTTAAGCTCCAGCTGAAGAGAGGGAGGAGAAATTTTTTTTAAGAAAATGTGACTTTATTCATAATAATAAAAAAAGTAGAAATTGAAACACAAACATTATAACAGATGTGATGAAATTCCTGAAAACCATAAGGATATACATTATAAATTTGTTCCCATAAATTGAAGATTCTGAAAAGAAATGGTAAGCTTTTAGATAGCAAAATTAAATCTAAATTCAATGAATAAATTTAACAAATGCATACTTTGTAACCTTGAAATACTTAAAATACTAATAAAGTACTTCATACTAAAAATAAAAATCAGCAATAAAAAAACAAACACAAGAAAATATGAACTTACTACCAAATTCTACTATAACTTAAAAACCTAAGACAAATACATATCATATTATTCCATAAAACTTAAAAAAAATAAAGCCTTTAAAAGTTACAAAGCCAGTGAAACCCTGATGTTAATCATAATATTTCTTTTTCTTTTTTTTAGATTTTATATATATATTTATTATTTGATGTTTCTATATCATGCACCCCATCAAACTCAGATATCAGAGTTCTCAGTATTATGTATGCCCTTACAATCTCTCCATTTACAAAACCGCCCATTCATGCTGCTCATTTGCTTACTGGAGCATAATTAAACTCCCTGTGAAAAGACCCTTAAAGAAAACAAGTCTTTCCTTACCCACCCCTTTGCTAGAAGCCAACAATGCAGAAGTGAGTCATTGTGTCATTTAGCTATGTTCTGGTCTTGAGTTCTTATGTACAATGACATCTATCTATCTATCTATCTATCTATCTATCTATCTATCTATAAATATATTTTAAAGTCCACTAATGAGTGAGTACATCCCCTGCTTCTCTTTCTGAGATTATGATCCCTCACTCAGGAGAATATTATCCATGTCCATCCATTTACCAGCAAATTTTAGAGTATCCTTTTTTCTTACTGCTGAGTAGTACTCCATTATGTAGATGTACCACAGCTTGTTAATCCATTCCTCAGTTGAGGGGCATCTAGGTTGTTTCCAGGTTCTTGCTTTTACGCTTATGACTAAATAACATATTATATATATGTTGAAAATTTTATTATCCATCTATCCATTGATTGGCATTCAGAGTGGTTCTACATCTTGATTGCTGTGAACCATATCACACAAACATAGTAAGCTTGTATCTCTTTGGAATGCTGATACAGTTCCACTGGATATACACCAAGAAGTAAAATACCTGGATTGTTCGATAGCTCTCTTATAAATCTGGTCTTTAAAAACATGCATACCATTCATCCTAATGGCTGTGCTAATTTGTATTCCTACCAGCTGTCAAATTTTCTTTTTCTCTGTGTATTCAGCAGTGTGATATGTTTTTATTCACATTTTGATATAAATTTTTATGTGTTCACCATTTGATATGTTGTGCTTGTTTTGGTAATGCCACTAAAAGTGAGATGGTATCTTACTGTAGTTTTAATTCATATTTTCCTTGTACGCAGTGAAACCAAACTTTTAAAAACATATTTTTAACCTATTGTATATTTGTCAATTCACATATTTTCACCATTCCCCAAAAGAAAACCTGAAGTGAACACACTAAAATACAATGAATAAATACTTGTATTTTACATGGTATCATTAAATGTTGTCAAACACTTTACTTTTTTAAGGTATCTTTTTTTATTTTGTATTTATCAAGAAAAACAGTAAATTGAATTTAAAATGCTGATAAGTTAACAATAACTATAAAGAAAAAAATCATAAGCATGACTTATCAAGAGTGATAATGCAAATAATTTGCTACATATAAAATTACTTTGTGTTTAGCTTTCCCTCTGAATTTTTTTGTTCATCCCTGTATATCCTTATTCAAGGTCCCTTCCCCCTCCCACCACATCAGGGCATTTTTTCTTCTCCACAACTCCCCATCCCCTCCCTGGGCAGGGAGCAGACAGTCCTATGGTCCAACTGACCCAATAATGCTTAGATCACTCTCCATTCCTGGCAAATCCAGTTTTGTCCACCCTCCCTCAAGAGTGAGTCAGTTGTTCCTATAGTTGGTGTGGGATCCGAAGGGTCAGTCCAGGGTGTTTCTGAGCCCAAGCAGTTCAGTGGTTCTGGTTTGCCACTAGGGCATGCTTGTTTTTTTTTCTTGTTTGTTTGTTTCGAGACCACTAATGAGTGATTACATCCCCTGCTTATCTTTCTGAGTTTGTGATACTTTGCTCCAAAGGATATTCTCCAAATCCATCCCTTTGCCTGCAAATTTTAGGATATCATTTTTCTTACTGCTGAGTAGTATTCCATTGTGTAGATGTACCACAGTTTGTTAATCCATTCTTCAGTTGAGGGATATCTAGGTTGTTTCCAGGTTCTTGCTATTACAAATAATGCTGCTATGAACATAGTTGAGCTAATACCTTTGGAGTGTGACTGTGCCTCTTTAGGGTATACACCCAGAAGTGGTATTGCTGGGTCCTTGGGGAGATTGATTCTCAATTTTCTGAGAAACTGCCATATTGCATTCGAAAGTGGCTGAACAAGCTTACACTCCCACCAACAATGGAGTAGTGTTTCCCTTGATCCACATCCTCTCCAACATAGGCTGTCATCTGTGCCTTTTATCTTAGCCAATCTAACAGGTGTTAGGTGGTATCTCAAAGTTGTTTTGATTTGCATTTCTTTGATGGCTAAATATGATGAGCTCTTTTTCAGGTGCCTTTCAGCCATTCATAATTCCTCTGCTGAGAATTCCGTTTTTAGATCTGTACCCCATTTTTTGATTGGGTTATTCAAGGTTTTGGGCTCTAGATTCTTGAGCTCTTTATATATCTTAGAGATTAGTCCTCTATCACTTGTAGGGTTGGTGAAAATGTTTTCCCATTCTATAGGCTGTCGTTTTGTCCTATTTACAGTGTCCTTGGCTTTACAGAAGCTTCTTAGCTTCAGGAGATCCCACTTACTGATTGTTGGTCTTAGTGTCTGGGCCACTGGTGTTATATTAGGAACTGGTCACCTGTGCCAAGTCTTAGAAGTGTATTTCCCACTTTCTTTTCTATCAAGTTCAAAGTGGCTGGGTTTATGTTGAGGTCTTTGATCCATGTGGATTTGAGTTTTGTGCAGGGTGACAGGCTGGGATTTATTTGCATTTTTCTACACACTTCCATCCAGCTATGCCAACACCATTTGTTAAATATACTATCTTTTTTCCATTGAATGTTTTGGGCCTCTTTGTCAAAGATCATGTATTCATAGGTTTTTTGGTTAATGTCTGGATCCTCAATTCTATTCCATTGATCCACAGTCTGTTTTTATGCCAGTACCAGGCTGTTTTTATTACTGTAGCTTTATAGTATAACTTGAAGTAAGAGATGGTGATACCTCCTGAGGTTCTTTTGTTGAGTACAATTGTTTAGGCAATCCTGGCTTTCCTGTTATTCAAAATAAAATTGAGTATTGTTCTTTCAAGGTCCAAGAAATATTGTGTTGGGATTTTGATGGGCAGTGCATTGAATCTGTAGACTGCCTTTGGTAGAATTGCCATTTTTAATATGTTGATCCTACCTATCCAGTAACATGGGAGAGCTTTCCATTTTCTGATATCCTCTTCAATTTTTTTCTTCAGTGATTTAAAATTTTTGTCAATTAGGTCTGTTACTTCTTTTGTTATAGTTACTCCAAGGTATTTAATAATATTTGCAGCTATTATAAAGGGTAATGTTTCCCTTATTTCTTTTTCAATGTATAGAAGGGCTACTGATTTCTTTGAGTTAATCTTGTATCCTGCTACATTGCTGAAGGTGTTTATCAGCTGTAGCAGTTCCTTGGAAGAATTTTGTGGCTCACTTATGTATACAATCATATCATCTGCAAATAGAGATATTTTCACTTCTTCTTTTCCAATTTGTATTTCCTTAATCTCTTTTTGTTTCCTTATTACTTTAGCTAAAACTTCGAAAACTATATTGAATAGATAAGGGGAGAGAGTACATCCTTGTCTAGTTCCTGATTTTAGTGGGATTGCTTTGAGTTTTTCTCCATTAAGTTTGATACTGGCTGTCGGCTTCTTTAAATCGCCTTTATTATATTTAGGTATTCTCCCTGTATTCCTGATCTCTCCAAGGCTTTAATCATAAAGGAGTGTTGGATTTTATCAAAGGCTTTTTCTGCATCTAAGGATATGATCATGTGGTATTGTTCCTATAGTTTGTTTATATGATGGATAACAATTACAGTTTTTATATGTTAAACCAGCCCTGCATTTCTGGGATGAAGCCTACTTGGTCATGGTGGATGATATCTTTTATACATTGTTGTATACACTTTGCCAAAATTTTGTTGAGAATTTTCGCATCAATATTCATGAGGGAAATTGTTCTGTAATTCTCCTTCTTTGTTGTGTCTTTGAGTGGCTTAGGTATTAGGGTAGTTTTGGCTACATAAAAGGAATTTGGCAATATTCTTTCAGTTTCTACTGTGTGAAATAGTTTGAAGAGTAACTGTAGTAATTCTTCTTTGAATGTCTGGTAGAATTCGGCACTGAAACCATCTGGACCAGGGCTTTTATTTTTGGGGAGGTTTTTAATGACAGCTTCAATTTCCTTAAGGGTTATAGGCCTATTTAGGTAATTAATCTGATCTTCATTTAATTTTAGTAGGTGGTACCTATCCAGAAAGCTGTCCATTTCTTCTAGGTTTTCCATTTTTGTGGAATACAGATTTTCAAAATATGACCTGATAATTCTCTGTATTTCCTGGGGGTCTGTTGTTATGTCCCCCTTTTCATTTCTGATTTTGTTGATTTGAACACTCTCTCTGTGTTTTTTGATTAGTTTGACAAAAGGATTATATCTATCTTGTTTACTTTCTCAAAGAACCAACTCTTACATTCATTGATTTTTCTTTTTGTTTCAAATGTATTGATTTCAGCTCTAAGTTTGATTATTTCCTGCAGTCTACTCCTTCTAGGTGAGTTTGCTTCTAATTGTTCTAAGGCTTTCAGCTGAGTTGTTAGATCTCTAGTGTGGGATTTCTCTAGGTTTTTCATGTAGGCATCTAGTGCTATGAATTTTCTTCTTAAGACTGCTTTCATTGTGTCCCACAAGTTGGGATACATTGCGTATTCTATTTCATTAAATTCTAGGAAGACTTTGATTTCTTTCTTAGTTTTTTCCTTGACCCAGAGATGGTTCAGCTGATTGATGTTTAGTTTCCATGAGTTGTAGGCTTTCTTTGGGTTTTGACGTGGTTAAACTCTAACTTTAGTCCCTGGTGGTCCGATATGTTACAAGGGATTATTTCCATTTTTTGTATCTGTTGATATTTGCCTTATGACCAATTATGTGGTCAGTTTTGGAGAAAGTTTCATAAGGAGCTGAGAAATATGTATATTTCTTTGCATTTGTGTGGAAGCTTCTGTAGGTATCTATGAAATCCATTTGCATCATAACCTCTTTTAGACCCCTTATTTCTCTGTTGAGACTCTTTCTGGTTAATCTATCCAGGGTTGAAAGTGGGGTATTGAAGTCTCCCACTATTACGGTATAAGAATTGATGTGAGATTCGAGCTTTAGTCGTGTTTCTTTTTCATAAGGAGGTGCCTTTATATTAGGGGCATAAATATTCAAGATTGAAATCTCCTCTTGACCAATTTTTCTTGTGATGAATAAGTAGTGACCATCTTGGTCCCTTTTTATTGCTTTTAGATTAAAGTCTACTTTGTTAGATATTAGGATTGCAACCCTCCCCCCTGCTTTTTTCTTAGGACCATTTGACTGGAAAATCTTTTCTCAACTCTTTATTCTAAGCCTGTGTCTGTCCTTGTGTTTGAGGTCTGTTTCTTGTAGGCAACAGAAGGATGGCTTCTGTTGTTGTATCCATCTTGTTAGTGTGTGGCATTTTATGTAAGTGTTGAGTCCACTGATATTAAGGGAAATTAAAATTAGTGACCGTTGATTGATATTTCCTGCCATTTTTGGTGATAACTTGTTTGTATTTCTTTCTCTGGAGTATTCTTCTGTGGAATTATTGATAGTTTGTGATTTCGTGGGTGTATCTGATGTCCTTAGATTGGAGTTTTCCCTCTAATACTCTCTGTAGTGCTAGATTGGTAGATAGATATTCTTTCAGTCTGACATTATCCTGAAATACCTTGTTTTCTCCATCTATGGTGATTGATAATTTTGCAGGGTATAGTATTCTAGTTTGGCAGCCATGCTCTTTTTGCGTCTGTATAACTTCTAAACAAGCCCTTCTAGCTTTCATTGTTTCCATTGAATAGTTAGACGTTATTCTGATGGGTCTGCCTTTATATGTAAGTTGGCCCTTTTCTTTTGCAGTTCTTAAAATTTTTTCTTTGTTCTGTTTGTTTTGTGGCTTGATTTTAATGTGGCGTGCTGACTTTCTTGTGGGGTCATATCTATTTGGTGTTCTGTAAGCTTCTTGTATCTTTATAGGCATTTCCTTCTTCAGGTTAGGGAAGTTTTCTTCTATGATTTTATTGAAAACATTATCTGTGCCTTTGAGCTAGTATTCTTCTCTTCTTCTATTCCTATTATTCTCAAATTAGGTCTTTTCATGGTGTCCAAATTTCTTGAACATTTTGAGTTACGGCCTTTTTTGTTTTACTATTTTCTTTGACTGATATATCTTTTTGAGGTACTGAATCTTCCACTTCAGAGATTCTATCTTCCATCTCTTGAATTCTGTTTGTTATGCTTGTATATGTGGTTCCAGATTTTTTCTTCACATTTTCTATTTCCATCTTTGCCTCATTTTGTGCCTTTCTTATTGCTTCTATTTCAGCTTTTAGTTCCTGGCAAGTTTCTTTCATAGATTTGTTCATCTCTTCCAATTTTTTGTTTGTATTTTCTTCTATTTCTTTAAGGCTATTTTTCATATCTTCTTTGAGAGCTTCGATGATCATCAAAGAAGAATTTTTTATGATACTTCCTTCTGTTTCCTCTTCATTGCTCAGTTCAGGTCTTGTATTTGTAGGATCGCTACTTTCTTCTGGAGTTACCTTGTTGTTCTTTATATTATTATGTGTTTTTGCACTGGCATCTGCCCATGGCTTTAGTGGTTCATGATTAGGTGGCTCCTGGTCAGTTGTGGCACTTGGGCTTGTGTGCCTCCTGTGACCTCTGAGGAAAAGGTCTGCTTAATCACTACTTCTGCACTGTGTAGGGGACTGAATTTCAAGTCTTCAATTTTTCTCTGTTTGACCAATTGGAGGCAGGGTGGCGGCTGTGCAAACTCCTCCAGCAGCAGCTTCTGGAACTGTGACAGTCAGAGTTTATCTCTGCCTACTCCAGAGTGCTCAGGGACAAGCTCTGCAGACAGCACCTGGTCCCGAAACCTGAACCAGAACCAGGGAGTTCAAGTCTCCTCTCCCTGGCAGGGATACAGGCACTGGGTCCTGCTGTCCCCTCCTCACCTCTGGGCGCAGTCTGAGGTCTGTCCTACATGGTCCTCAGTCCTGATCTGATCGCTCAGTTGGAGGTGGGTAGCCATGCGAATTCCCTCAGCAGTAACTTGGGGAACTGTGACAGGCAGAGTTTATCTCTGCCTACTCCAGAGTGCTTTGGGACATGCTCTGCGCCAAGCTCTGCAGACAGCACCAGGTCCTGGAACCAGAACCAACGGCAGCTCAAGTCTCCTCTCCCTGGCAGGGATATAGGCACTGGGGCCTGCTGACCCCTCCTCACCTCTGGGCAGGGTCTGAGCGAAGGAGGAGAGATTATATGAGCAAAGGGGTTAGGATCATAATGAGGAACCAACAGAGACAGTTGCCCAGAGTTATTGGGAACTCGCCGACTCTGAATGACAAATGAGGTGTCTTCATGGAACAGAGATAAACCTTTCTAATATAGATAATAGTGTAATGTCATGAGGAGTCAGTGGAATCTCTTCCAGTTAGACTAGAGTTTATTCCTGGTATATGAACTGGCTACTCAGAACCCATTCCCTACAGAGGAACAAATTACTCAGGCTTGGTAGTAAGGGGATGGATGTGTTCCTACTTCAACTGGATATGCCACACACACCTTGGAAAGCCTTCTTCTCTTTGGGAAATGGATGGGTAGATGGGGTATAGGGAGGCTGGAAAAGGACTGGGAGTAGAGGGAGAAGTCATGAGTATATAAACAATTTTAATAAAAAATAATCTTAAAAGAATACCAAAAATGTTGCACTGGCTAGACTTTGTAAAACATATATAAATAAACTTCTAAGATTACATTTCAAACATGGACCCTTGAAACAAAAGCTGTAGGAAAGTAATACATTCTCAAGCATTAAACATGTATTTCAAAAATGCATGTAAACATAATTGATGAAAATAACTTCTAAAACAATGAATGCTTTCTGTTTCACTTCATTCATTTTGTACAGGCTGAATGATGGGATAAGATATCACCAAGGTGAGTATAACATAATTATTTAAAGTCTCCTTTTAAATAAATAAGATAGTCATGAATTCTAATGGTCTTTTGACTAACCAGGAATAAATTTTTATAAAAATTCCAAGCAATTGTGAATATTTTAAGTGTTTTAAAAGAAATATTATTCATGTAAAACTATTTTAAAATACAATGTCTTTAGCAATTTTATAAAATTACAATTTTATATTTTCTGAAATAAAACAAGGTTCACAAAACAGTTACCAAGAATTATTGGAAAAAACTTTCATACTGTTCCAAAACCTACTTAGTGAAAAAAAAAAGTGAATGCTCTAAGAGAGACAAAGATAAATCTCAGTTTGGCATTTTGGAGTACACTTCCTATGGTAGGATGTCTGGCACAGCTTTGATAAAAGAAAGAGAGGATGAGTCTAGCCTCAACTTGATATGCTAGCCTGTGTTGGGCTGCTCAAGAGAAGCTTTACCCCCTTTGAGGTGTGGATGGAGAGTAGGGTGGGCAGCAGAAAAAAAAGTGGGGGAGGAACTAGAGAAAGAGAGGGAGGCAGAACAATGGAGGGTATGTAATGGAGTTTTTATTAATAATTTTTAGATATTATTAAAAATAAAAGAAATCTATACCCACCTCCCAAAATTAAATCAAGTTACATAATTGAGACTTTCCAAATTGTACTAAATATCATACCACCTTGTTTTCTACAGCTACATATGGCTATAAGTTGTCAATAAGGAAAAAATGACTACAAAAGAAAATAAGAAAGATATTATATACCAAAGGACAAGTCAATAACTTGTCTCAGCAGTCTTAATCTTCTCTAGTCCATCTTCTGAGAAAGGCAAGAATCTTAGAATGGTACTGCAATCAATTTTAACATACATTAATGGCAATAAAGAGAATACCTGAGTGAAAGAAATGTATGGCTTTAGAAGGTTATAAACTTGAAGCTTGTCATTTTCTGATTCAAATACCATTTCTAGCACTTATGAATTTTGTTAACCTAATATTATCATGCTATAATGATTGCAATAAAGATTATTGAGAAGAAAAGTTAACAGGGTACCTGACAGAAAGTGTAGGACCACTATGTAACCTTCTTTCATTTCTTCATTTTTAGATTTTATCAAACACTATGAGGAGAATTAAGTAATAATTTTCATCATGATAATTCTGCTCCAGCTTAAACAATAACATTTTAAATCTCATTTGTAATTTCATCTAAAAGAAATGATGAGAATATTTTCTAAAATATTTTACAATGTGTCATAAATAATAAAAATAAAATTAAAGTGCCGCTCTTCCGGGGACGGTGCTATGAGGCACTCAAATGGTCCAGCGCTTGACATACCGTCATAGGCTTTCCTACAATACAGCCTCTAACAAAACTAGGCTGTCTCGAACCCCTGGCAACAGGATCGTTTACCTCTATACCAAGAAAGTTGGGAAAGCACCTAAGTTCGCATGTGGAGTGTGCCCAGGCAGACTTCGAGGGGTTCGTGCTGTGAGACTGAAAGTCCTTATGAGATTGTCTAAGACAAAGAAGCATGTAAGCAGGGCCTATGGTGGTTCCATGTGTGCAAAGTGTGTCCGTGACACGATCAAGTGGGCTTTCCTTATTGAGGAGCAAAAAATTGTTGTAAAAGTGTTGAAGGCACAAGCACAGAGTCAGAAAGCGAAATAAATATTCAGCTTTTTTAAATAATAAAGCTCAAGGCTTGTCTGAAAAAAAAAATTAAAGTGCCTTGGAAAAATCTCATGCCTTCCCTAGTGAGGATTAGATTCATGGTAATCTGGTCATGTAATGTCAACAAAAATGGTGTTCAATTTGGCTGACTTTCTTTAATATAAGAACTAATATTATCTTAGAATAGACATCAAATCTGTTATATAAAGAGCTCAAGAATCTAGAGCCCAAAACCCAATCAAAACCCAACCAATAACCCAATCAAAAAATGGGGTACAGATCTAAAAAGGGAATTCTCAGCAGAGGAACTATGAATGGCTGAAAGGCACCTAAAAAAGTGCTCTTCATCTTTAGCCATCAGAGAAATGCAAATCAAAACAACTTTGAGATACCACCTAACACCTGTTAGATTGGCTAAGATAAAAGGCACAGATGACAGCCTATGTTGGAGAGGATGTGGATCAAGGGGAACACTCCTCCATTGTTGGTGGGAGTGTAAGCTTGTTCAGCCACTTTGGAATGCAATATGGT
>PVIH01015618.1:0-48929 GCA_004025045.1 Sigmodon hispidus | reverse complement strand
TGAGTTCTCTGGCTTATGGGAACTCATGAGGAGTATGTCTGGTTGCATGCAGGTTGACACCCAACTGCCTGCCTCTGTGAAAAGGGTGTCGGACAGGTCAGGGATTGTCTGGGTGGATGACACCCGGAGCGATACTTGTACATGTTCCTTTTGCACTTCAGAGACTAGACCTCTGCTTCTGCCTGCCTTTTTTTTTTTTTTTAATAAAGAAGGGGGAACTGTAGGGAGCATTGTACCGCGCCCTAAAGATGGCGCCGGTTTCTGCCTTCAGCCCTCCCAAGGGCTAGTGCTCTCGGGAGTAAACAACTCCTTTTTTGGCTGTAGGCAAGGATGGTGGCTTGCTTCCGAGTCCTAGGACCTATGGGCAATGTCCACGTAGCTTGCTGGGGTTGGAGGCCCAGAGGGTATTTAGCCACGAGCGGGCTTCCCCCCGGGGTCGGAAGTCAGAAGCCAGAAGATTGTCAACAGGTCCTGAATAAACGGCTGGAGAGAAGAATCCTGACTCGCGTTCTTCCTTGCTGGCGAGGTTGGGCGCGACAGTTGGCGTCTGTGATGCCCACAGTGTACAACCCAGCTTCTCAGCCAGCCCTTAGATGTTACATTGGAATCAATTACAAAACTGCCTGAATCTTCCAATATCTTTTAGAATTTCTGTTGAAATCCCTATTTTTGGATATTCACAATGAATTGTTTTTAAGTGAAATATGAGCTGAAAGCTCCTGAAAGAAAAGAGCTGAAGAATGCTAGGAAGAACTGAGTGGAAAGCCTGATCTTGTGAGCTAAAGAGGGCAGAGGGGGATTTGAGGAGTCCCAGAGCACTATAGCAGGTTTGAAAAAAATGCACTATGGACCAAAGAAAAAAATGAAGAAAGTCCATTGCCTCACTAGGCACACTTACACCACACCACACTCAACCATATGGTGGAAAGAAAATCTGCACAAATACAGTGATGGACTTCTAAACACAGTTTTGGAATCCTAGGTAATATACCTAATGGAGTAGAAGGTCTACAGGCACATTACATGGCTTCCAGCTGCATCATATTTTGTGTAAAATAAACTTCTTACAGCTAGTCAGAATACATGTCTTTATTTCTGGGAAAAATATGCAAAGAAAGTAACCTCCCACGCAACAAATAATTGAGATATACCTCTTCTCCCTCTACTTTCCATCCTGAACTCTTACAGGACTTAAGAATCTTAAAGAATTTCTTGGTCTACAGTCATTAATAGTTACAATGGGGGAAGCACACTGTCAGAAAACAATATCTTACAGTATCACTTGGGTTCCTTATGCAGGATACCCTGCCCATGTTAAATAAAACAAGCCATACCTCATACAGGGACTATGGTCAATCAGTCTAGCACTTTAGCTATTCATTTTATCTGAGAAGCCCAAATACCAAGTCAATAACACCCAACAACAGCCATATTTTTTTCTTTTTATTAGATCCTTATTTAATACCTCCATAAAGTATGTACTCTTTTAAAAAACTAGAACACCAGTCTTGTAGAATCTGGAGTTACAGTAATAGGAATCATAAAACATTTCAGTAATTGGGAGTCCTGCATCTCTTGGTTCCTAGACACAGCTATCCTCCCTTTTGGTGATTTATGTCTACAAATGTCTCCAATTTAGTATCATCTGGATGTTAGAATTCCATGCTTTATTTATTTTTTTTTTTAGTGTAAAAGGATGGGAAAAGGTATTTTGTATTGTTTTTTTGAAAATCAGTTATCAAACTTTATATAAAAAAGAAAACATTCAGAATAGATTAAAAAAACCCATACAATGATAAAATTTCTCTTTTCTCTAAAATACATGAAACATAAAAAATAAAACACAAAGCTTCTCCAGCCAGGTTAGGCTCAGCTACAGATAAAGAAACACAGTAAATCAATGTTTGTTTATTTTGTATATTGTGTTATTCACTATTTTTCCTATGATGAATACTTTCTGTTGCACATTAACATATGACATAAAGCCTTTATATTGTGTATGCTTTCATATTGCTACTCACATAGCTGTGTTCTGATTGTGTTATACCCTGTCTCTGGCCATTTTATTTAAATAGTGTCCTTCCATATGGTTATATCATTGATCTTTTAAAAAATATAGCACCATCTTTTATATTAGTGAGCTTTTCATGGCAGTGACAAAATATAATATACTTAAACTGAAGAAACATTTATTTTGACTCACACTTCAAAGACATTGATCTAAGTTTGAATAGTTCCTTTTCTTTGTGCCTCTCAGTGGCATCTCAGTGGCAAAAAAAATGGCACTTACCTCATGGAAGAAAAGAGTGAGTGTGACTGTGCCCAAGATAATTAGAGAAAGAGAGAGAGAGAGAGAGAGAGAGAGAGAGAGAGAGAGAGAGAGAATATACATTCAAAACCATGTTTCCTGGTGATATACTCCCTCCAGCCAGGTACCATCTCCTAATGTCCTATACAGTATGAACTCATTAATGTATCATTCCATTTTCAAGATTAGTACCTTGTGATCCCATCATCTTTCAGTAGTTCCAACAGTTACAAACAAACCCTCAACTCATGAGCCATAGAGGATTATTTGATATCCAAAGCTCAGAAATTTTCTGTCTCTTTTCCTTTTTTACAAAGTAAATGACTACACTCCTGATATTTTCACTTTGGCATACTTCCTTCTCTATTCTAACTTCTGGAATGGGGCTTCAATGCAAACACATTTCTTTTATTTTGGACACATACACTAAGTAACACATGTTGTAGCACAACTTACAACCCATGCTTTTTATCTTTTTAAAATTATCTTTTATTTTTAAGAATGTAATACAATCATATAGCTTCCCCTTTCTCCAAGATTCCTTTTCGCTTTCTTGCAATTTTGTGGTCTTTTTTGGTATATTCACCAAGACAATGTTTCTAAGAGTATAATATGTTGTCCCTGCAGTATTTTTGTGGTTTATTTTCTTCTAGAGGTATTATACTTTATTATTCATCCCTGTTGGTTTTGTGTGTAAGAAGAGACACACACACACACTACCAAGGCCACACAAGAGTCTATTTAAGAGAGTTCCCAGAAGGGTACAGGAGCAGAGAAGCAGGAGAGGAGAAAAGGTAGACCAAAACATGGCGCCTCTTTTTAAGAGAGGGGGTGGGCACGGGTTTATGTAGCCACGTTTAGTGGCATTCCTCCATATGAGGTGCGTCCTGCCAGGAGCCATGTTGGCTTCACCATGTGGAACGCCGGTAATACTTACAAATCCTACAATGGCTTTGACAATCAGAGTAATTACTGCAGCCTTCTGAATTCTGATCATTAAGCAGCACCCCTAACCTTTATTACAGGGTGTCTCCACTATTCCCAAAAATGGCAGTGTGTCTTTGCAATGGTGGTCAACTTTCATCACCTTTCTACATATAACTTTTTTATTTTCTTCTTTATTAAAAACAGATCTTTTACTATATTCTGATTACAGTTTCTCTTTCTTCTATTCCTCCCAGTTCCTCTGCATCTCTGTTTCCATCTAGATCCACCCCCTTTCTTTCTCTCTTTAGAAAACAAACAGGCTTCTAAGGGTTAACAATAAAATAAAACAAAAGCAACATGTTGGTGATACTCTTGGGCTTTTTTTTTTCCAGATTGCATGGATCTTTCACTTTTTACAAACAACTTTCTAATGAGACTGGTATTTTCTCACATTGTATTCACAATAACCTTGATGAAAGCATGTTCTCTGAGCTGTATGTTATTTCATGATGTTTTCTAGAGGTCTTCTGGTCACATAAAATAAACTCATTCTGTCATATCTGCTTCTTTTGGTCATTTTATTTCTTCGCCTCCCATCTGCCATGTGGCAGGCAAATTTACTGTCCTGAGATAAATGAGTTTCATCTTATCCTGCTCCATTAACCGCACATTATCAAAATCTCATCCCAAGTGTACCTGTGTCTTGTTATTATAGAGATGTTACACACTGATAAAAAAAGACATCAACTAGTCTTAATATTCTGTCCTGTGAATGAAAAGATTTTGTTTTTAAGGTAAAAAATGTAATTTTCAAATTTCATATATGCCAAAGCCCTATATGAAAAGAGAGCATATTATTTTTACATAAATTATATGAGTAAAAATTATTTTTACATTTTACTTATTTTTTCTCAATTTTATTAGTTCTTTGAGAATTTTATACAATGTGTTTTGATTATATTCACTTCCTCCCATCTCCTCCAAGTCATACATACTAATTAGTCCTATTTTTTAATTAGTTATTCTCAATTGCGAACATTTTCCCTAAAGGACTTTTTACAATGTCCAGAAATAATTTGTATATACCAAAGGCACATCCTATTAGTCCCTACTGGATAGAGATCAAAGATGATGGTAGAGGCACTCTATAATACATAGATCAGTGTCCTCACACATATATGAAACTGTTCAATGTGAGCTGCAAGAATGTCAGTCACGGGGTTGATGTAACGGTTTTGTGGTTAAGAGCACTGGCTTTTTTTCCAGAGGAGTACAGTTTGATTCCTAGTATCCACATGGTGGCTCACAACCATCTCTAACTCCAGTCCCAGAAGATCTGATACCTTCTGTTCAAGGGTGCTAGGCATCACTTGGTACACAGGCATCCATGCAAGCAAAACATTACACACACACACACACACACACACACACACACACACACACACAATGATTTCACCCAGCAGGTGCTTGATAAGTTCTGTCTCTAGTCTTCCTTCATGTTCATATCTAGCATGCCCCAGCCAGGTTGTGCTGGGATTCCACCCTGTTAGTCAATCTGGCAACCACAAAAGGAGATGAATAAAGCTTTTAAGGAACAACTGTTGATTTGCATGAAGGAACAAAGGAAGAGGTTTTCTGCAGGATATTGTAAAAAAACAGAGGTCCCAACCTTTACTAGAGAATGATGATCCACCTCAGCAAACCTAGAGGATACAGAGAATTTTGGGGAGATGTGATATTTAACAGCACCGATTGGTGTTTGTTTCAGTTTTCAAGCCACAAAATTTTTCTACTAGGTCCCTGAGTTTTACATATAGACAAACATCTCTGGAGTTCTGTTACTCTCAAAATTTGATCTTCATCTCTGTCTTCCATCATAAATGACAAGTGTCTCTTCAAACATTATTAGCAAGGCTTTTTGCTTCTAATACTTAACTGTTTAAGTGTTGGTTAGCAGGTCTCAGTTCCTTACGTTGGTGTCCATACAACAGAGAAGTAATCTTCCAACTATGCTATGTTGGCAAGCACCATTCTTGTGTTTCCAAACTGTCAGAATCATCATAGTTGCCAGTTTTTCAACAGTGCATTTATCAAGGTCACCACCAATGAAAACTCAGGAACTGAACTACCCACTAATGCAACACACTGTGCACATATCACCAGTCAACCAGTGGAACATCCTCTTAACCTGTGTTTGGTGCCTATATTCTTGAACTTCTTTTCATTCCACTTTGGCCAACCTGAATGCCCCAAGAAACAGATGCTAAGACAGAGATACACAAGTAAGTTACTGGGGCACAGGGAACCTATATTAAAGGAAGAAGAAAGATAGCAGAAGAAAAAGAAAGCCACGAGACCATGGTATAAACCTGAAGATTAGAAATGAAGATTGTGATTTTTGACTAAGGTTCTGAACTTGTAAGGCCACTATTAGCCAATTTTATTTTTCCCATTTTTATTTATAAAGGTTTTTTTCCATGCATACCCCTCTTTGTCCTGCTAATCCCTCCCAATCCTCCCTCAGCATCTCCCCACTCGCATCTTCCTGGTCCATTTCCCAAGTTGGGTAAGGAGTCCCAAGGTGGGTCAGTTCAGTCTGGTGTATCCACTTGAGGTAGGACCAAGTCGCTCATCATATTAAGGCTGGGTTAGGTGTTCCTCTGTAGGGACTGGGCTCCAAGATGCTAGTTCATGCACAGGAACAGAAGCTGATCCTATCCCATGAGGTTCTGCATACTGCCCATGTCAGTTGACAGTCATCTAAATTTGGAGGGTTTAGTGCCTTTTCCTGATGGTTCCACAGTGGCTGTGTTTTATTCACTGAGTTCCCCAAAGGTCCAGCCAGCCATCTCTGTGAGACTTCTCCACATAATCCCTATCCTTTTTCTGATATAGACTCTCCTCTCTCTCTGTCTCTTTAGCTGGACTGGGAGCTCAACCTGGTGTTTAGCCTTGGATCTTTGCTTTTGCCTCTATTCATTGCTGGATGAAGGTTCTATAATGACACTTAGGGTGGTCACTCATTTGATTATAGGGGAAGTCCTGTTTAGGCACCACCTCCACTATTGGTTAGAATCCTAGTCAGGGACATCCTGTGAGTTCTTGGAGGTTTCCCCAGCACCCAGCCTCTTTACAACTCCACATTGGCTTTCTCTACCAAGATATCCACCACTTTTTCTCCCTTTTGGTTGCTCCTCTCACTCAACCATGTCCTTCTCTCATGATTTGTTACCATCTCTCCTTGATCACCACCCATCATGATCCAAATATGCTAAGATCTTCTCTATTTTCTCTTCCTACTGGGGTTCCTAACTGCCTCTCTTAAGGTCTTTCTGGTCTCATGCTGTTCAGTGGTTGTGGTTTGCAGCTTGGGTATTGTTTGCTTTTTGGCTAAAATCCACTTATGTGTGAGTACATCCCATGCCTATCTTTCTAGGCTTGTGATACCTTGCTCAGAAGAATATTCTCCAAATTCATCCATTTGCCTGCAAATTTTAGGATGTCTTTTTTTTTTTTTACTGCTGAGTAGTACTCCATTGTGTAAATGCACCACAATTTGTTAATCCATTCTTTAGTTAAGCGGCATCTAGGTTGTTTCCAGGTCCTTGCTATTATGAATAATGATTCTATGAACATAGCTGAGCTAATTAATGCCTTTAGAATAAGAATGTGCATTTTTGGGTATATGTCCAATAGTGGTATCGATGGATCATTAGGGAGATTGATTCCCAATTTTCTGAGAAACCACCATACTGCATTCCAGAGTGGCTGAACAAGCTTACACTCCCACCAATGATGGAAGAGTGTTTCCCTTGCTCAGCACCCTCTCCAGCATAAGTTGTCATCTGTGTACACTAAGGATAAGAGGGCTGAAAAAAAATAAGGGAAACATCATCCTTTATAACAGCTGCAAATAGCATTAAATAAATATCTTGGCATGACTCTAACTAAAGAAGTAGCAGACCTATTTGACAAAAACTTTAAGTCACTGAAGAAGAAAATTAAATAGGATATTAGAAAATGGAAAGAGTTCATATTGGAAGGCAGCTATGCTCACCACTATACCACCAACGCTGCAAGAGCTCATATTGGAAGAGGTGAGTTCAGTCTCAAAATGGAGGGTCATGATCCAAAGGAACCAGAACAGTTGAGGAAGCTGTTTGTTGGTGGTCTGAGCTTTGAAACCACAGATGATTGCTTAAGAGAACATTTTGAGAAATGGAGTACACTTTCAGACTGTGTGGTAATGAGAAATACCCATACAAAACGTTCCAGGGGCTTTGGTTTTATGACCTACTATTGTATTGAAGAGGTGGATGTAGCAATGTGTGGTCAGCCACACAAGGTTGATGGGTGTGTGGTGGAACCAAAGAGAGCTGTTTCTAGAGAGTATTCTGTGAAGCTCAGTGCCCATTTAACAGTGAAGAAAATTTTTGTTGGTGGTATTAAAGAAGATACAGATGAATATAATCTGAGACACTACTTTGAACAGTATGGCAAGATTGAAACCATAGAAGTTATGGAAGATAGGCAGAGTAGAAAAAAGAGAGGATTTGCTTTTGATGATCATGACACAGTTGATAAAATTGTTGTTTAGATATACCACACTATTAATGGGCATAATTGTGAAGTGAAAAAGTCCCTTTCTAAACAAGAGATGCATTCTGCTGGATCACAGAGAGGTCATAGAGGTGGGTCTGATAACTTTATGGGTCGTGGAGGAAACTTTGCAGGCTTTGGGGGTAAATTTGGTTGTGGTGGAAACTTTGGTGGAAGAGGAAGCTATGGTGGTGGAGGTGTTGGCAGCAGAGGTAGTTATGGAGGTGGTGATGGTGAATATAATGGATTTGAAGGTTGCTGTGGCAACTATGGTGGTGGTCCTGGTTACAGTAGCAGAGGAGGCTATGGTGGAGGTAGACCAAGATATGGAAACCAAGGAGGTGAATATGGTGGTAGAGGAGGATATGATGGTTACAATGAAGGAGAAAATTTTGGAGGAGGTAACTATGATGGCAATGGAAACTGTAATGACTTTGGAAATTATAGTGGACAACAGCAATCAAATTATGGACCCATGAAAGGGGGAAGTTTTAGTAGAAGAAGTTCAGGCAGTCCCTCTGGTGGTGGGTATGGATCTGGAGAAGGAAATGGTAGATATGGAAGCAGAAGGTTTAAAAAAAAAAAAAAAAAAAAAACAGAAAAGGCTACAGTTCTTAGCAGGAGAGCGAGCGAGGAATTGCCAGGAAAGCTGCAGATTACTTTGAGACAGTCTTCCTAAATGCATTAGAAGAACTGTAAAAATCTGCCACAGAAGGAATGATGATCCATAGTCAGAAAAGTTACTGCAGCTTAAACAGAAAACCCTTCTTTTTCAGGACTGTCATAGACACAGTTTTCAAAAAGTGCAGCTTTTGATTAATGCAATGTAGTGTCAATTAGATGTACATTCCTGAGCTCTTTTATCTGTTGTAGCTTTGTCTTTTCCATTTTTTTTCATTACATCAGGTATATTGCTCTGTAAATTGTTGTAGTGGTAGCCAGAATAAAAAAATAAGGAATTTTTAACTTTTCAAAAAAAAAAGAAAGAAAGAAAGAAAATGGAAAGATCTCCCATGCTCCTGGATAGGTAGGATCAACACAGTAAAAATGGCAATCTTAACAAAAGCAAGCTACAGATTCAATGCAATGCTCATCAAAATTCCAACACAGTTTTTTACAGAACTTGAAAGAACAATACTCATATGGAATAACAAGAAACCCAAGATTGCCAAAACAATCCTATTCAATAAAAGAACTTCAGGAGGCATCACCATCCCCGATTTCAATTATACTATAGAGCTACAGTATTAAAACTAGCCTTGTACTGGCATAAAAACAGACTTGTGGATCAAATGAATGGAATTGAAGACCCTAACGCTAACCCACACACCTCAGAACACCTGATTTTTGACCAAGAGGCCAAAAATGTTCAATGAATAAAAGATTATATCCTCAACAAATGGTGTTGACATAACTGGATGATACTGCATAGAAAAATGCAAATAGATCCAAGCCTATCACCCTGCACAAAACTCAAATCCAAGTGGATCACAGACCTCAACATAAACCCAGATAAACTGAACCTGATAGAAAAGAAAGTGGAAAATACCCTTCAATGAATTCCACAGGTGATCACTTTTTAAATATAACACCAGTAGCACAGACACTAAGAATAACAACTAATAAATGAAACCTCCTGAAACTGAGAAGCTTTTGTAAGGCAAAAGACACAGTCAATAAGACAAAATGACAGCCTGCAGAATGGGAAAGATTTTTACCAACCCTAAATCTGACAAAGGACTGATCTCTAAAATACATAGAGAACTCAAGAAACTAGAAGCCAAAACCACAAATAATCAAATTATAAAATGGGGTTCAATGCTAGAGAATTCTAAACAGAAGAATCTCAGATGGCTGAAAGACATTTAAATAATTGTTCAACATTTAGCCATCAGAGAAATGCAAATCAAAACAACTTTGAGATGTCACCTTCCACCTATCAGAATGGCTAAGATCACAACACAGATATTGGCCATTTTTTTAAAAAAAGCAAAATTGTCTCTCCCCAAATGTCTCCATTGGCATACTCGTTTCCCTTATCATTGTGAAGTATTCCTTGTGAGATAGGATTCTACATGAATACAATAATATAAATTTAATTGCCACAACATTTGAGGCATTCAGCCAAAGACATTTCCTTCCTCTGGTAGATTATTTGTGGGTCACTTTTGCATAGTCGCACAAGTGCTTTAAAGTGGGAAATATTATTTTCACTCAGAGACTTTTATAGGCTTATAGCCAATCAGAGCCCTAGTCTCTTTCTTAATATACATGAGGAGAGATGATTTAGTGGACAGGCAAGTTCTACATTTGTCCTCCTGGATGCTGACCCTGAATAACAAGTGAGAAAAAACTCTCTGTGAGGTGAAAATTCTCATAGGTGTTTGAAGAAGCTCGCTCATCCCCCTTTACAACATGTTGCAACCCTCAAAAACAAGCATAGACCTTGGCACAACTGAGTTAATCAACATAATGTATTCATTATTAACTTTTCCTTAAGGAAAAGTGAAAAAACTTAATTATGTGATAAAAAATCAAACAGTTTTCTAGGATTACTGAAGGGAACTGTTTTGAGATCTTCAAAAACATATTTCAATCTGCCCAAGATACTATACTTTAAAAAATAAAAATGCCACTTCTGAAATGGTGGTTATACTCCACCATTTAAAAGCTTTGGGATATAAATGGAATACTAATGGAATTCTTCTACTCTATCTAAGCTACAGGATGTGGTGGGAATGTTCTCTGTATGCTGTAAATAAAGGACTGTTTTGGCCTATGTAGAGCACTGTAGAAGTGGGTGGAGAATCAGAGCACAAGCAGGTAGAAGGAGGGTGGAGTCAGCCAGTCTCCATCTTTCACCCGAAGAAGAAGCATGTAAGAGGTACAGGTGAGCCACGGACTGAGCCACGTGGTGGGCAGATTAATGGAAATGGGTTGAATTAAGATGAAAGAGCTAGCTAGTAATGTGTTTAAGACATGGGCCAAACAGTATAAAGTATATAAGCATCTGATTCATTTCTTTGGGGGACAAAAGTGGCCGCGGACCAGGTTCCAAAGCTCCAGGCCCAAGAGGGCCCGAGAAAACTTTCTACAACAACAGAATAAAATAATGTCTGTAAGTCTAGTTAAGTAATTGGCATATACATATATCTCAAAACATAAAATAGCTGTAAATGTAATATGATTATGCCACTTTCCAATGAGTTAAAATATGGATTGAAAACAATTATTTCTGTCCTAAGATATGATGCAGAGTGGTATAAATATATTTAAAAAGGCATAGACTTTAAAAAGTTTTAGAGCTAAGTGATAGATTGTAGTTTATGATGTAGATGCTTAATGATGTCCTGTAACATAAGCAATTTGATACTTCCCTCACTTATAAAAATATACTACTTCCCTCCTACAGTAGTTTTCAAAGTTAAATGAGTATGATTAACATGTTTACATGTCTAGCCCATATTTAGCACACAGTAGGCATATAGTAACTACTAGTTACTATCAGTTGTTTCCTAAGTAAGTTCCTTCATGGCTGGAGAGTTCATTATTAAAATTTATTCCTCATGAAAATATCTACAAATCATTACCCCCCCAAATTTTCATCATCCTTTTCAAATGTATGTTATTTAGTTTCTAGTCGCTTTCCTTGTGTGTTGCTCATCATACAGATAATCATTATTCACACAGTGACACTCATTGTCCTACCAGATTTTTGGAGAACAAATTGCATTTATTAATTAATGATATAACAGAATTATAACAGAGTAAAAAATAAGTTTTTTTGGTGTTTTTACATTACTGATATGCTCCTCTTTGAGATTGTGTACAAATCAGACAGTCTCTCCAGGTATTTGTAGAGTTTTTAAGATTACGAAATTTTAACTATAGTTCTATTAATCATCACATTCTACAACTTTGAAGAGTTTCATTCCTCTTGTCTTAGATTTAACATCTGATCATCTCAATTCTTGATAGCTGGACATTCAATTTTGAGGTGATGGTATATAAACAACAATAAATATCTTAAGAGTGAGAGTTTGAGAGAAATTTCTTGGGCAAATAGATGGGCTGCAGCATCAAACTTTCAAGAGGTGTGTTTTATACCACTGTACCTTTACACCTTCCTCACTTGACACAACTTCCCAAACAGAGCTTGGTCACAGTGGCCAACTACAGACCTATGCATGTGTAAGATGCCAATGAATGGCTGTGAATTATATATGTTCTATATTATTATATGTAATAAGTTGAGCTCATGTAATACTGTGATTTCTCCTATCTTGGTCTATCAGTATTTGACTATTATTTTATTTCAGTCACTATATATATTTGGTTGTAACACTTGGCATATATGGTCATTAATACTTTTCATTTTCTACTTTCTACACCAACAGAAAAATGAAACATCTTGCTTGGTATGTGGCATTCTCTATGAGGAGACACCCTTGTGTCTGGTTAGACAAGCATGTGTATACTACTTTGCTTTTGGTGATAGCAAACATTCAATACTGTTCTGATAATTTGTATTTAAGAAGTTCTGTGTAGTCATGTCTGAGTATTTTCAGTACTTCACTTTCCTTCTTTTCCAGGTGGCATTTAATGCAAAACCAAAACTGATCAGGATTTAGAATTATCCTTGGCTTGTTGTGTTTCCATAGTTACAGGTCTATGTTGTTCATCTTCCTAATTCAGCCTCAATGACTTGCCCTGCCGTTGTGACCCATGCTTATTAAATCCTGATTACTACATTGCATTGGTGCTGGCCTCCTCCTTACCCACTACAACACTTACAAAGCAGGCATTCTTCTTACATTGTGATTGAAGCTTTGGAACCAAACACCATTTTTCCAACATTTCTCACCCCTTGTGTTAAAGTCCATCCTAAAATAACTGGCCATTTTTCATGGCACTCTTTGTGGGGGCAACATATTTTTTAACTTCTCCTTTGTCAAGGTTTTCCCTTTATTCTTTTGAGTCTGTGATTCATCATCTGCTTTCTACCTTTTCATCAAGAAAAGCAATTATTTCTTTGGAGATTTTTGGTACCACAATAATAAATGAAGACAATAAATAAAGAAAGCAGCAAGATTTTGCTAGAAAATAAGCAGAACATGATATAAATCAATAGAAAAATATTTTGAAAATGAAAAATATAATTCAAATAATTTGTCTGTTGCCTTCTTTAAGTGAAATTTGGACATCTTAGACCCATTTACAAATACAATGGGGAAAATTGAACAAAATTGCTGAGGAATGTAATTGAAAAACATTCAGTCAGATAGAATTGGGCACAGCTACATGTAAAACTAGCTATAACAACAGCAAAAAATAACAGTCAATCCTAAGTGAAACAGTCTATTTTTCTCAAAAAGTATCTAAAAGCAGGCAGTACATAAAATGATACAGCTATGGTGTCATGAGTGTTAGGACCTGGTGACCACAGAGTCTTTAGTGGTTTGACTTGTGATCAAGTGTGGTTGCTCAAAGACAAGCTTTCATATTCACATTCCAAGCCACAAGGGAAAAAAATAAAAAGAATAGTCCTTTAAAGTCTTAAGTATGCCAACAACTCATTGACCATAACAGAGTTATAAGTTTTCATATTGTTGTGAATAGTCTGGAAAAGATAGTCTCATAATTGAACCTCAAGGTAAGCAAGCAAAGTTCAAGCTTATTGTTCCTATAGAAGAAGAAAAAAAGGTACTGTGATTAACTATTAATTTATATTACAAATCCTCAAACAAATAAGTTGAAGACTAGATAATAATAGGCAATACAAACTCAGTCATGTTGGAATAAGTGCTGTAACACACCCAAAAAAAATCCGTTTTAAATATTCATTTATTTTAAAAGGCATTTGACACACAGAAAGCTAATCTCTGTGTGTCAAATTTTTCATTTGACATAGTGCTGATTTCTCATAATACCAGTGGTATTTTCTGTAGAACATTTGATAAAGTCGTGAAGTTAAGGCAATCAGATGACTTATTTAAATAATTTTCTTATTTTTCAAGCTAAAGTTTTGAAATATAACTCTATTTTGAATATAGGTTATATTCCCATTTACAGAGAACAAATTCAATTGCTTGGATATAATTTATCTCCCCAGAGACCATGAGTTGAAATCTTAGACCCCTTAACAGTAATGTGAGAGGTAAGGGGCTCTCTGGAACGGAAGCTTGAAGAAGAGAAATGACCTTCGTAAGGGGCTAAGGTTGATTCCATGGTATGCTAAGTTAGTTATTGAGAGAATAAGTTGTGATAAGATGCACCTTCCTGTGCTCTTGCCTAGTGCTTGCCCTAAACTGGCTTGGTCTGTGTGTGACACTGGTAGTGTGAAGACATCTGCCATGCATTCAGCTAATCATAGTTCTCACCAAATCAAGACCATGCTGTGAGGATGTTTGGTGACCAAGATGTAAGCTAAATAAGTCTCTTTTCTTTAGAAATAATGTAGCCTTAGACATTCCATTATAATTGAAAATAGGCAAAATTCACCTTGACTAAAGTCATGAATGGCAGCATGTTGAGTCCAAGAATCTATACCAGTTGATCTGACCAATTCTTGGTAATTGTGCTAATCCCCAATTCTCTTCACTTACTGTTTGTTTTTTGTCTGTTGGACTATTTTTTATATATAATACATAATCCTCTTAACATATACTTTTTATATCTAACGTCATTTTCTCCCACCTGTTTTCAACTAGTGCTAGGTAAATAATGTAACCTTTTTTATTCAGAAGCATTCTGGGATTTGTGTGTTCAATATTTTGTGCTTCATCCATATTCTTTTGTATAAATTAGATGCCTGATAATTAATTAAGGGGAGAATAAAAAATGTATTTGTAGATACACTGGGTAGTGGTTCTGCTAAGTAGTTTCAGACCAAAGGCAGAAGTCATTCCTGAAGTGTAAGCAGAAATAAAAAGCATAACCTTTGGTTGAGTTTATACTCCTGAGTCTTTCATTATAATCTTGAACGTTAAATAAGGGCTGTAAAGCATTAACAAGGTTCTTTTCAATTTTGTTTCTGATTGTTTGGTTTTGTTTGTTCTGATTTTATCATCTGGGGATATGAGAATAAGTGAGAATATAAAAAAGTCTGAGGAAATAATGAGAGAAATGGTGTTTGCTAAGGAGAAGACAAAATGTAAAAATAATCTCAGAGGTGGTGGAAAGGGTGAGATGGTGGTTAGATCATGGAACTAAGAACAAGGACACAGAAACAATGAAGAGAATTCAATATTTCAGAGCTATGATGAGAGAAAGAGGGATGGGAACCGCGATTATTAACATCCAGCCTCCTTCTTAGACCTGGTTAAACTCTATTTGTAGTTGAGGAATAGAGGGTAGATAAACATGTATGATTAAAAGGGAATAAAAGTAGAAATAGGTTTTTGTCCATTAGGAAAGAACCTATGATGATGAACTAGCTATGTGATATCAGGGACAGAACAAAAAATAATATTATGGGATGTGAAACAAGTTGAGATGGGGGTAATCAGGAATCCATGAGTGGGCAGAAAGGCTGCTAATGTGAAAAGGAACACATGACGTGAGGAAAATGGACAGGCACTAGAGACGGGCTCATGACATCTGAAGAAGAAGGCTGGATGAGTGCTGGAGATAAGTGACTCCTTCCTTTGAGAAGCAGTTTTTATTCAGGGCACTGC
This sequence comes from Sigmodon hispidus, assembly GCA_004025045.1. Classification (NCBI taxonomy): domain Eukaryota; kingdom Metazoa; phylum Chordata; class Mammalia; order Rodentia; family Cricetidae; genus Sigmodon; species Sigmodon hispidus. The sequence continues at coordinate 33,419 of PVIH01015618.1, read as the reverse complement.
ATTCCAAGGTAACTGTTTAAAATGTGCTATTTTAGCTCAGGACAACAGAAAGAGAAAGAAGAACATCCTGTGCAAATTTAATCTTTGAGCATATTCAAAGTAACAGCATATTGTTTATTATCATATTTCATAATCAGAGAGTCATTATACCCAACTGACATTCTCCTCAGGGGCTTCTGTTTTCCTCACCACCACTCTGTGTTACTGATGTCACATTTCCACAAACACAGAGCTCTGATGGAATTAGATCTTTCTCTAGGACATTCCGAATGAACTACATACACTCTAGACACAATACGACACTGCCAAAATATCCAGCTGGTGGAATTTTCCATGAGCAAATCCTTGTTCTGTAGTCCTACCACAGTCCTCATATTGATCGCTTCCTTAATATGTATTGATTCTCATTATCTATTCACATTGTCCTGTCTGGTCTCCTTTTATTAGTGAATCATTAGTCTCAAGAATTTGTATGCATGCCTAATAATCTGATGTTAGTTCTTTGCAAAATTCAATAAAAAATATATGTCAGAATCCTCTTATGGTTCAGATACCTGTAGGCAGCAGGGTTATACTGATACTCAAAGCAAAATTCCTTCCCTCATGTCACATATAGTCTGGTACAGAAAATAAAGCATAAAATGAATAATTTAGTTTATGAGATGGCAAATGACAATGAATTCCATGAGCAAAAATGAAGGAAAGGGCGAAGTGGCTACAAAGGAGTAAATGAACTCTAAAGCAGGATGAAAGTGATAGCCTCTTTCAGCTATAGTGATGGTAATGTTTGTGCAAAGATTAGAAATTCACATAATAAACTAGACATTTGATTGAGTGGGAGACCCTGAGGTTGGTAACTTGTATAGCCAGAGAAATTATGCGTTAGTTTAAGAAAGGGTTCAGAAGGCCTCATTAGCAATTTGCCTTAGAAAACTGCTGGAAGGATCTATGTGAAGCAATATCACTAGATTTTGAGATCAAAGATAATAAGAGTTTGTTTCAGGATGGTCAAAAGTTACTTGTTTGTTTTGAACATCTATAGCTGCTAAGAGTTGGATGTGGAATATGAAAGAAAAAGCTGAAGGTAACTGAAAGAGGTGTAGGAGGGTGATGTTTTCCTAATATAGAAAAAAGATGTATTTAAACATGAGAAACTCTGTGACAATGAATTATTTTATTCAATAATTTTAATAGATGCCACATAATTTTCATAGATGACATGTATTACCTAGGGCAATAAGTGGTTGATGCATATTATAAAATTTAGTACAATATTCATTAAATTTAAATTCAAATGCAAATATTTGAGGCAAAAATCAGTTAATTTTGTCCCAAAATACAGAGTAGAAAGATTTCCAAGTACTTGATTTTCATTTGTGGGTTACAAGGCTCCTTTTATCCAAGGCATCAATGGAAACAATAAATACGGGATTAGCTCTTCCTCTTTTAGAGGACTTTGGTTGGGGTTAAGATCAATAATATTTTCATGGCCAAGAGCAGATAGTAAGTAAACAAAAATTTAAATTAGAACTGAAATTTTATTAAATCAAGGATGGTATGAAGATCTTCATGTAAAATTCAGGGCTTTTAATAGTATTTTATATTTCCTGCTTTAATATTTTTATGTCATAAATGACAAGTTGAGTCGATTTTTACTCTGTATAGACAGAAATATATGGCAAGCAAAGATGGTTACCTCAGTGATTTCCAGGCTCCCAAGTGTCTAAGGGCCTATGAGCTTGGTGGATTCTGAGACTCGTGGTTTTCAGTACTGAGAACTAGAGATTTATGGCTTTTAGCATTTACAGTAAGAGACTAATAACTCTAGGGCTCAACTCAGTTCTAGCAAGGACTCTAGTTTGCCAGCAGATATTATTTAGTGGCTTTCTGCATCAGGAAACATTGTCAGTAGCAAATGTTGACTTGGATTACAGTCCCTGTGTTTGACTGTAACAGTGTCCTTGACTTCTAACAGAACAGCAGCCAGTTAGCGCTGTCTGGAGTTATTGTTCTAAAATCTGGACAAAAGACTCTCAGCTTTAAAGGCTTGATAGCTTCCTGAAAGTCTTTCAAGGAAAAGAACCCAACAAGGTTCTCCTAACCTTGATGCTTTAAGGTTTTAGCATTAGGAGTCTAGATTTCTCAATGTCTCTTTGCCTCCTCCTGACTTCAGCTGACCTTGGATGTCTCCTTTACCATAGTTCTTTCCCACTTTTCTAATCCACAAAAAATAAAAACCAATACAAAGAAATAGAAAATGGTCAGCCTTAAAATTATATATGTATATATATGGTCTGAGTATGTTGTAGTCCTACATTTAGAAATATATATATATGTTTGTGTATACATATATATGTTTACATATATTTTTGTGTAACAATACTTAAAGAAAAGCAGGCTTTTAATTTAAGTGAGTAAGATGGTACATGGGAGGTTATGAGGGATAAAAAGGAAAGTGGAAATTGTAATTATAATCTCAAAAATTGTTAGAAACATAAAAAACAAAAATATGTTCCAGCCATAAGTAGAAATAATAAGCAGGCTGTGTCTGGAAAAAGATGGCAGATACACATCAGAGAAATGCAAAATTAAAATAATTTTGAGATACCACCTGACACCTGTTAGATTGGCTAAGATAAAAGACATAGATGACAGCCTATGCTGAAGAGATTATGGAGCAAGGGGAACACTCCTCCATTGTTGTTGGGAGTGTAAACTTGTTCAGCCACTCTGGTATGCAATATGGTAGTTTCTCACAAAACTGGGTATCAATCTCCCTAATGTTCCAGCAATACTACTACTGGGCATATACACTGAAGATGCACATTTCACTCCAAAGGCATTAGTTCAACTATGTTCATAGCAGCATTATTTGTAATAGCAAGCACCTGAAAACAACCTGTAAGTCCCTCAATTAAAGAATGGATTAACAAACTGTGGTACATCTTCACAATGGAGTACTACTCAGCAGTAAGAAAAATGATCTCTTAAAATTTGCAGGCAAAAGGATGGATTTGGAGAATATCCTCCTGAGAGAGGTATCTCAAACACAGAAAGATAAGTAGGGGATGTACTCACTCATTAGTGGACTTTAAGCAAAAAGCTAAGAATGTCCAAGATGCAAACCACAACCACTGTACAGCTTGGGATCTGAAAAACATTGGACTGACAACTTGGAGTGCATTTCCTCCACAGGAACACCTGACCCAGTCTTGATGATAGGATGGGAAATGCAGATCTGACTGAAGTGGATGCTGAACTAAGCAATATTGGGACATTGGGACCTCCTGCCCTTGCTGGGGAGGAGATAAAGTAATGGGGAGAAGAGAGAGTAACTGGGAGGGACGGGAGGGGGAAGCAAGTTTGAACAAGGGGATAGTTAGATATAAAATATGACTTTATTCATAAATAAATAAATAAAGTAGATGGACAATTAAAAAAAAGATGGCAGATACATTAGAAAAAGACTTTAAAAGAACTATTTTTAAAATGATTCAAGAACTCAAGAAAGCTAAAAGCACAAGCCAAAAAAACGTGTGGACAAACTAGAAACACTGAGGAGACAGAACATCTAAGAAAGCATACCAAATAACTTATGGAGTTAAAAAGTAGAATTAAAATTTTAAAATTCAATCAAATTATTTAAATATAGATTTAAGCTGATATAAAAAAATAGTGAACTTGAAGTCAAGGTAATAAAAATTTCTATGTCTTAGGAATATAGAGAAAAATAAAATGGAAGGAAAACATACAGAGCCTATGAGACCAATAGAATGCTACTCAGTGGACCAAAGCATCATATGGGCACCCAAAAAGAAAAAGAATTAATGATGATTGGCACTTTCTAAATTTTGTGAAGGACATGATAGAAAAGTTAGGGCGCTCAAAAAATCTCAAGTAAGATGAATTCAAATGAATAATTTTGAATAAACCAGGATAACAAACAATCACATGGGAAGTCTTTATTAATTCTACCAGAAGATTTGTCACCAGAAATAGTAACAAGTATCAACCAAAGATCTCATATCTATTGCACTAGCATTAAAAAGTGCAGGACAGGGAAGACTCTGGGGAAGAAAAACTTAGGCAGTTTGCAACCATTAGACATTTTCTTTTTTTAAAGTATAATTTTTTTTATTTTATTATTATGAACAAAGAAGTCACACTTTCCATCCTTGTATATCCTTATTCAAGGTCCCTTCCCCCTCCCACCACATCAGGTCATTCTCTCCACATTTCCTATAGGGAGTGTGGGAGGTCCGGCAGGGGAAGAGGAGGAGAAGCTAAAGAGCAACTTGGAACAGTCTATTTTTCAAAGTCCTCAATCAAAGTAAATAAATGAGCAAGTATAAAAGCTATTATTGTTGTTGGGAAAGTGTTATAACCACAGGAAGGAGCTACAGATATCACAAAGGACCCATCTCTATTGTCCTATTTTTTTTCATTTAGACTTCATCTCTGATAAATTATAGTTTTCTCAAAATAGCATTCCTACTTCTAAAATGAGCATTCAATCCAAGAGCCTGTTGGGGCCACTTCATTTTCAAACCTAATATCACATAAGTGTCATCATACTTTTTCTAATGTCGGAGGAGTTTTACATGATAAACTATATTTTAGATCAGAAATTAAGTCCCAATGGCTTTTTATAAGACAAATATTTTTACAAAGTATCATTTCTGATCACAATGGGATTAAATTAGAAATCAACAACAGACGTGAAACTGGAAGATTCATTAATCTTTGGGAATTCAATAATTGGCTTTAAGTAGCTAATATATCAAAAACAAAAATATCAAACTAAGATAGAAATTATTAAGAAATAAATGACAATGAAAATACAGCATGTTAAAATGCCAAAGATACAGTAATAGCAGCAAGAAAAACTTGCATCTCTATGCATTTATATTAAATATATATATATAACACTCCTGTGTTCCTGCATATGCGTACAAGTGTGTGTGTGTGTGTGTGTGTGTGTTTACATAATGGCACATCCTTCTAATCCTAGCACTTGGGAGGTAAAAAGCAGGCTATCATGAACTCAAAGTCAGTGTGGATACAAAGTGAGACCCTGTCTCCAAGAGAGTAGGGAGAAAAGAAGAGAGAAAAAGAGAGTGGGGTAGAAGTCTTCACATAGACAACCTTTGTGAATATTGGAACAAACTCCAGCTAAGTACTAGCAAGACAACTTTGTCAGCAAAGTAAAAGGAATGTATATAGTAACAGTTATTGATATTTGTTACTAAAAGTCAACATTGGTTTCACAAATGAAGATCAGCCAATATAAAAGGATAGAGGAAAAAGAAAGATGCATATGATCAGCTCTGATTTGGAAAATCTATTTGATTGAAGTCATATGTTTTCATGATAAAATTGTCTTTTCTTGGTTTGAATATAAAATGTGCCCCCACAGGCTCATACATTTGAATACCTAGTTACTAACTGGTGGTCCTGTTGGAGTTCAGGAACCTTTTGGAGACAGAGCCTCACTGGACAAAGAGGGTAGCCAGGGCTGACCTTGAGAGTTGACCTTGACCAGCCTACCTCCCACGGCTGCCACCATACTTTGCCTGCCATCCTGGAATGTATCCACACACACAATTAGCTGGAATGAATTCCTTCTTAAGCTGCTTCTTGTCAGGTGTTTTGCCGCCACAATCAGAAAAGTAAGAAATAAATTTGATATGAAGTCGTAGAGTCATTTTTATAGTGATACTTCCCATTGTGATCTAACATGATCACAATCTCTGTCAAAATTCTAAAGATTTATTTTTGCAGACATTAAAAAAAAATCGAAAATTAATTGTATGTCTTCCAAAATCCTTTGAATGTTAGTGTGGTGGTTTGAGTGAAATGGTCTCCATAAGATCATAGGGTGACATTATTAGGAGGTGTGACCTTGGTGGAGGAATTATGTGCTAGGAGCTGGCTTTGATGTCTCAGATGCTCAGCCAGGGCCCAGTGCTGTTCTCTCTTCCTGCTGCCTGCAGATCCAGAAGTAGAAATCTCAGCTACCTCTCCAGCACGTCTGTGTGCATGCCTCTATGCTTCCTGCCATGAAATAAATGACTAAACCTCTGAAATGTAAGCCAATCCCAGTTAAATGTTTTTCTTTATAAGAGTTTCTTTGGTCCTGGTGTCTCTTCATAGCATTAAAGACCCTAAATAAGAAAGCTATCACAATAATAAATATTTCATTTTTACAAAACACTAAGTGGCTAGCTAATCTTATTCTTCTATTTTGAAGAGTGCACTTTTTCCTATCTGTCTATCACAAAGCAGAGAAATAAGCAATGAATCATGCTGAACCTACAGGCTACATCATGAAAAACTGGGAAAACATACTAAAACTACTAAATCATGTGATCTACAAACATCATGATATCACATCTATATAAGAATAATTGAATTAATTTCAGTCTTTTTCAATTAATGTTTTTCTCCTTAAAAGATACTAAAGAATGATAGATGAGATGAAATTGCAAATATACTTCTACATGAAAACAGGAAGAACTACAAAATCAATAAATATTTATGTAATATTGAGTCAGTGAAAATGCTATTAATAACTTGATACAGTGTTTTAGAACTATATTTTTCTATTTGCTCATTGTCTTTTTATCAGTACAGTAATTGTTCAACATTGTATTTGCATGCAGACTAAAGTAAGAAAAGTATTTTAACCTATTTTTTAGGTTGTGGACTTCCTAATTGATTAAAATCACATTTTTGTTGTTTTGATGTTTTATATTTTCGAATAATACCTTAGCATTCTTATAAGAATATTATAATAAAATAATACCTTAGTAATTCTTGTATGTTTTAATTAGTTACAATAGTTTTAAGTTTGTCGTGAAGTTGAGTAGAAATTACCTAGGATGTCCATACTTCCTCTGTCTCTTCGAAGCACAGTGCCATTGTCAGTAGCCTCTACCAGTGACGTATTGTCACATTTGATTAGTCTTCACTGTCCCAAAGTCTGTATGTTACATTACATTCAAATGATATCATACACTCTGTGGGTTTTGACAATGTATAGTAACATTTATCCACCAATATGGTATCATACTGTCTCATTGACCCAAGCAGTGGCTAATCCCTGATGACCACCAATAACTGTTTTCCTACTTCCATACCTATCCTTTTCCAGGGTATCACACAGTTGGAATTATATAGTATGTGGCCTTTCATATTGGCTTCTTCTTGTACTTAGAAATATACACTTAGGATCCTGCCATATCTTTTCAAAGCCTAAGATTTTTGGATCCCTAGAGAACTAAATTATATCCCCCTGTCCATTTAGCATAGTTTTTATACCCACCTAGTTACAAACATATAATTTTAAAAGATCATTGAAGTATTTTTACCCCTCCCTCTTCTCACCTCTTTCAGAGACTCCAATTATGTATTACCTACCTATAATCATCCCACACCTCTGATCTTGCTTTTCATATTTAAAATTTCACTTACTCTAGGCTTTGCTTCAGAGTTTTTATTATTACTTGTCCAATTTTATGAATCACTTTGTCCACACATTTAATTTACATATTATTTTACCTAGCCAATCCTAACAGTTTCTGCTTTATTTTATTTCCTCCTTCATAAAGGCCCAACATGGGATATGGCTTCTGTCATCAGCCTATGAGAAGCTAGTACCCCTCATGAGGGCTACACCGGTTGTTTAACAAGGTAAATACATAAGTATCTTTCAGCATAGGGGATACTTTATCTGTTACAGGGACTGGTTGGGCAACTGAGAAATCTCTGAGTACTCGCAGTGTCTGTGCAGCCAAAATCACAAGAGTACTCAGCTGTTCTCCAGCCAAGACTGAGCATCAAAAGTTTTCCAACCAGGGTCATGACTTAACACAATTTCATTGCGTACACATTGAAATATCCAATGTCTCTCTCAGCTACCTTCCAAATCTCTCTTTTGCTGCTCAGTTGCTCTTTACCCTGTAAGATAAGGGCCTTATTGGACGATGCTCAAAGTAGTTCTGTCTCTTAGAACTTTAACTGCTCATCAGCTTGCTTACTCTCGCTTTCTCATCTAGATTATGCCTATTTCATACAAATCTGCTTTTATTTTAAAAGTGACTCCTTTCCCCTTTCATTAAGTAATCAATATATCTCTTTTCTTGTAGCTGTTTTGAATACAATGTAGGCTTTTTGTGCAACTTCCAATGTGATTATTATGCTTATCATTATCTCTGACAGTTCTTCTAAGACAGTTTTTAACATGTCATTTTAGTTTGTTAGGACTGACACAACCAAGTGCTAGAGATTATGTGGAATAACCAACTGAAGTGTATTTTTTCTCAGTTCTGAAGACTCTAAGTACAAGATAAAGTACGAACAAAATGGCATTTTTTTTACAACCTTCTTCTCCCTGCCATTTTCTGGGATCTTGTCTTTCTAGAGGAGTGTGTCTGGTTTTTTTCTCTTTCTGTAAGGATATTAGTCATACTGAGTCGGGGCTTAATCAAATCAACTTATTTTAACTTAGTATTTTCAAAGTGTCTATTTACAAATATAGCTGCATTCTGAATGTTGGGAGTGGGTAAGACTCCAACATACAAACTTTAGAAGGAAATTTAAATTTGTAATGCATGTCTACCAATAAACTTCACATTGCTAAAAATCTAACAGTTTATCATTAGTAACTACCAGTGTATTAGTCAGTCATATTGGATACAACTGATAAGAATGACTTCTCTGAAACACTTTCTTCGTTTGGCCTTTCTGCTATCTGCTTCTCTGGTCTTGCTTGTCAGTTCCTCCTCAAAATGACCTGTAAGGATTGGAGCATCACTGCACTTAGTCCTCTTTCTTTAGGTGATGTTATGAAAATCCAAATTTCTACTAACATCTAGAAGTACTTAGAAATTATAAATTTATACAGACACAGACTTTATCCTTTAATTCTTGATATTTGTTTTCAACTACCCACACATTTCTCTAAAATGATGTCTAAAATAGACATCTCTTGCTTAGTGTGTACAGACCCTTTCTTTCTCCGCAAGCCCCCATTATGACAGTTTGACTTATAATAGAATCATAGTAAATATTTGCTAAATAAATAAGTGATCACAATTAAAACAAGCATAGTTGATCTTCATGGAAGAAATTTTCTCAAATGTGACTTGGACTGTGGCCTATGAAACTGTTTTGTTTGCATTACCACTCTAAAACTGGGATAAAAAGGAATACAATCTTTCCTTGTTCCATGGATAATTGCTTATATGAATCCTCTAATTAAACCTAGAATTCAGTCTTTTAAAAGAGAAACTTGAAAATTGAGTTTCTTGTATCTTCATTTTTTAAAGTGCTTTGTGCCAATGTGAAGTGTGTAACCTGAATTCATTTTTGATAGTAGAAGCCCTTTTTTCTCTTAGTCTGAACTTTACCCAGTCTTATTGAAAGGTGTGATGCTAACATTAAATTCTAATTCATGTATTTTCTATAATTTTCAATTTTCCAGTTGACTGTATACATGCTCCCAGAGTAACAGGAATGCATCCACTCAATATGTTGGAGACTAAACAAATTAGTACTATGGATTTTTATTTAAAGGGGGAGATAGAAAGCAAATATTATCTGACTCCTTTGGGATAATGCTGGTGGGTGGCAGAAGGGGAAAGATGTTGTTCCCTCATGCTGTACTTGGGCCTCCTTGTCTTTCACTTACTTCTAGATATTCTTTTCAATGACAAACCTTTTGGAAATCACATGAAAACAATGAATTCTGATGGTAGTGATGGTGGTAACAAGTGTAATAATTAATGAATAACTGAACATAAATATCTACAAATTAAAAACTAAGTAATAGTACAATTTGGTGACTATGTTCTTATATTGTTTTGTTATTACTGCCATAACAAAAAAAAACTATAATACAGCTTCAAATGATAAATTAAATTTATGCCTGTAAAAGTCCATCTTGCCACATGAGATTACACATTCACATGTTTGGGTGTTAGGATGTAGATATTTTGGAGGTCCAAATCTTATCTCAATGGTTTGAGTGAATTGATGTCAGCTCATCTTTTTGGTCCTGCTGCTCTAAATATTTATTTGTAATGTACAGTTACATCAGTACAGATCTTGGAAACCATGATTAGCATAATGTCAGATGTAATATATTTGAATTGGTAAACATTTTCTGCTTTCTATGCATTTATTTCAGTGAAATGTCCCAGAATACAGGTTTCTTCCTAAAAATTAATTAACAATTTGTATACACATGCTTTGGCATCTTTGCTAATTTCTTGTTAGAATTATCTGGGATAAACATATAAAACAATATAGCTGTTTAAACATAAACTTAAAGGAGCAATGGTGCTCACTGGTGAGTCTAACAATCAGGACTGTTTTTGCTTTGGAGTTTTCCTAAGTGCCACATAAAATGAGTGTTTGTAAGGCTCTTGATTCAGCAACAAAAACATTATATTTCTCTTTCCCTCAATTTCACTGCTTGATATTAGTCCACAGTGTCAAGCTTCTCCATGGCTTAAACCACAGGGATAAACTCTGCACACCAAAAGTATTTTATGGCTTTCAAAGTTAGTTTATTTGAAAATTATTAAACCTCATGCAACAATATGAGCTTCTGTGTCGTGTGTGTGTTGTGTGTGTGTGTGTGTGTACCTGTAATTGTGTGCTTCCTCTGATTTCCCCTCAAGGCTATAACTGTCCTCAGTGTCACATGTAATTTAGAATAATGCAGGGTGAAAAGAAGAATCTCTGTACTATCAGAGAGAAATATTGCCATAGAATGTCTCAACAGGCTTCTCTTCTGGGCTCTATCCCCAGAATTGATTTTCATGCCCAGACTGAATATGCAAAGGAGACATTAAACCAAGTCTGGCATTTAAAAGCCTCCAATAAGAGGCAACTTCTGCCAGCAAGAATCAAGTATAGTAAACTACTTTGGAGGAAGGCAAATAAATGTCTGTGTGGTTTTATGGCATCATATGAATGTGCCACATTTTATCTCTCTCTCAGCTGCAGGCCATTTACGTAGTTTCTAGTCCATTGGTATTATGAGCACTTTTGAAATAGACTTGTAATCATCTGAAATAGACTTTGTCACAAATATTCAAGAGTTTCTCTGTAACATGCAACATGTACCCAACAAGTAAAATCTTATTAATGGGATTAAATTGCTTTTCAGTGTAGTACTACTAATTTACATTCCTCTACTAATTTACATTCCTTCTAAAAGTCTATACAGCTTTCTGTTTTCCTATAGTTTCCATTTGAAGTTGCTATTACCAACATTGTATACTTTGTTTGGGGAATGGGAAGATTAAAAAATATTCTTTTTAAAGATATTCTCATTATATTGTTTGCCTTCTCTTAATTGAATGTTCCCATTTTCAATATTTTACAAAGTAAATATATGCATACAAATACACATATATCAAAAAGGAGATTAGTATTCTAATGTGTGTGTGTGAGTGTGTGTGTGTGTGAGAGAGAGACAGAGACAGAGACAGAGAGAAACAGAGGCAGAGAGAGACAGAGACAGAGAGAGACAGAGACAGAGAGAGACAGAGCAAGAAAGTTTGTGGGTTTGGGTTATTGGAGAGGTTTGTAAATCTAGGAAGAGTTGGGGGAGATAAATCCATAATCAGAATATAGTAAAAGAAAAAAATCTATTATTAATAATAAGATAGATTTGTGTCTAGGACTGCATGTGTCTTGTTTAACAATAGTAAAATGCATAATTGAGTAACTTAATTATACAAAACTTACAAATAAGCAATACTATGTTGCATAATATGAAGCTAGGTTATGCCCTTGAAAACCAGGAGTGACAGATATAAAACCTCTAGCTATGAATATTTTTTTGCCCATAGGAAAAGAATAGAAATAATTAGAAAACAATATAGTGGACCTTTACTCTGTCTAAGGAAGGGAAACAGAACAGGAAGGAGCATGCAGCCTAGGCATCCTGCATCCCATTCATGCACTTGGAAAGCCCAAAGGAAAGAGGCAAGGTTGACAAGCTAAGTTTGATTACCAAGATCCCCATGGTGAAGAGAAAGAACTCTGATTTCAACAAGTCCTCTAACCCCTCTACATACAGATTGTGGCATGAATGCTATACACAAAGACATAGACACACACACCAGGCACTGTCAGCATTGGCTAATGGATAAGAAATTCTAGGGATCTAGGGGATATGGGGAAAGTTGATAAGGTAGAAGAGGACCATCGCATTGGGGTTACTACAGCAGAGGGTGAAGAGATGAGCCCACACAACAGAAGAACCAGTTTTTCAAGTTCTAACAGCAGAGAATGTCAAACTCTTCCAAAAGAAATATGTAGGAAATTTAGCTTTTTCACAACCACATAAAGGACAAAGAGAGCATCAAGTGTCTCTCCAGATGTAGGATAGCTATAAAATGCCACTTTGTACAGAGATTCATTTCTGGTTAAACTCATAATTGTCATCAGTCCTGGGGGCTGTGACATGATGTCCCAAATTGAACAATTCCTGAAAAGGAGGCTTGCAACATCACAGTCTTTCTCAGGTCACTATATATACACGAGGGGACATTCTCAGCAGACCAGTAAACAAAACAGGTGTTACTGCTGCCATTGCACATTTCTCTAAAGCACTTCACTCTTTTCCTGTGTGGGAAGCTAATTTTAATCAATACGCCCTTTAATTGAAAGCTATCATTTCATTATTTTATTTCCTACTGTTTGCATTTTACTGAAAATGCAAAGATGTCTAATTTTAATTCCATATGCTGGTATAAATTTTGAAAATCTATTGTTTTCTTTTACACTGCTGAATTCAGAGGGCTTTGAAGGTTTATTATTAACAATTTTAAGTTTCATGTTAGACTCCTTCTGTTTTCCCATTCTTCAATAATTAACTGTCTACAGAGGCTTTGTAATTTATAAAGTCAACAATTTTCACTTCATTCTTCTCACTAGCTACCAATTGCTGGACTCTGCCTCTCGTTTTTGAAGCCATTGATTAGTTGGTTTCTCTTTGTATAGTTATCCAGTGCTGAGGGAAAATGTATTTCTTCTCTAGCCTCCTTGAATATCTGTGAAGGAATGCATTATACATTTAAAGGTGGTATGCTTTACTAGTGTTGAAATGTTTCTCTTCCAGCTTATCTGTGAAAAGTGACAAAAAGTATCTAGTCATGAAAAGATAAACAAAAATGATAATTAATAAAGCAACCATTTCTCAAACTATATAATACTAAATGCATTAGAATTAGTAGAGGAATGGTAGGAACAATACTTCATCTTGACTGGGAGGCCAAAGAAGAGTGTGTGACAGTTTCCCTGCAATTTGTCATCTCTGAGTTGAGAGATTTATCAGACAATTCTGAGACTGACTTTCAACAGATGGGGACACTGCAAGGCCCAAGCTTCTAGTAATTATGGGTGGGATATTCAAGCAAAGACTTCCATTAATCTTCCTATTTCCTCTCACATTTTGCTGTTAGTGCTCACATCCCCAGCTGTTAGAGGTGCTGGAAAGACAAAGATTCTAGGGTTGGCACTAATATGGCATTTGACAGAATGAAATCCTTACCCCGGACATGAATGCACAGTGCAAGACTCATCCTTTCTACTGTTAAAATTTTAAACTTATAAATTTTAAAGACATCACTTAAAAACGATATAGAGATAATCAAAGAGTACCTTGGTACCTTGAGCAGATACAGTGGTTAAAAAAAGAAAAAACAGCATGAATATGTAATTGATTTCTCTTTATAAAAATAATCAAATCATCTGAGGATCAAGACTCCACATCCAAATAATATTTTCATGCATCTCTGTGTGAATTGAACCCAACAATCAAAGCATAGACAAATCCTGCAGATAGGAAAATGACCTATGTCAAAAGAGACTTAGGGCATTTGCATCCAAAAGGAGCGGTTCTCTTATACCAAGAGAGTGAGAATACGTACTTGCTTCATATTTGGAACTTGTACTTGCTTCATATTTGGAACTTGGTCTAGAGCTTCTGAGTCTTTGTCCAGGAAGATACTTCAGAATAGAAGCATGGTGCTAAACCAAATCAACATCATCGCCATCATCATGTATGTGCTTGAGTCCATGATAATAATTATACAGAGTGGCGCAACTGTTGTAGTGCTGTGCAGAGAGTGGATGAACTTTCAAAGGCTGTCACCAGTGGAAATGATTCTTATTAGCCTTGGCATTTCACATTTCTGTCTACAATTGACATCAATGCTGTACAACTTTGGCACCCTTTCTAGACCTGTCCATGTGTTATGGAAGATATCTGTCATCTGGGAGTTTATGAACATTTTGACATTCTGGCTAACCAGTTTTCTTGCTGTCTTCTACTATGTCAAGGTCTCTTCCTTCACCCACCCTATCTTCCACTGGCTGAAGTGGAAAATTTTGAAATTGGTTCCCTGGTTGATATTGGGGACCGTGATTGCTTCTTGTTTGTCAATCATCCCTTCCATTGTTAAATATCACATCCAGATGGAATTAATCACCCTGGATCATTTGCCCAGAAATAGTTCTTTGATTGTAAGACTTAAAATGTTTGAGCAGGGCTTTTCTAGTCCTCTTAAAATGGTTGGTTTTGGCGTTCCCTTCCTTGTGTTCCTGATTTCTATTATCTTACTCACAGTCTCACTTGTCCGTCACTGGGGGCAGATGAAAGAGTATAACACCAACAACTCCAGCATGAAAGCTCAGTCCACTGTTCTCAGGTCTCTTGCTACCTTCTTCATCTTCTTCACCTCCTATTTTCTGACTGTGGCAGTCTCGTTCATTGGCACCATATTTGATAAGAAATCATGGTTCTGGGTCTGCGAAGCTATCATCTATGGTTTAGTCTGTATTCACTATACTTCACTGATGATGAGCAACCCTACACTGAAAAAAGTACTGAAGATGCAATTCTGAAGCCCAGAGCCCTCCTGAGCCATGAAATACAGTAAAGCCTGTGGGGTAAGAAGACTTTGCATTGGGACAGCCCTTATCTGATAATGAAATGCCTTTAATCTATTTCATTCCCTTTCATGCCCAAAAGTGCCTGACTCTATACATCATCACCTGTCTTGCCTCTATTCTGACCCACTCCTTTCCTCTCTTATCCATAGTCCCCGGTTTGTTTTGATGTTTCTCATGATTACCCTGTCCCTCCTTAGTTTTAGTCATCTCTGGAATAATAAAGATGGGATATTCTATGTATTACAGTACAGTTAATATCATTCTCACAGTTGTTGATTGTTTCACGAATTAGTATGAGCCCCCTTCCCTGACAGGAGTTTATTTTCTGTGCACCTGATCATCACCACACTAAGCCAATTAACTGACCTTCCTAACTTCAGTCTAGGAAAGGAAAATGTCTTACTATTGCCCAAAGCCCTTTTCTGCTGCTTCTGAGTCTTCCTTCAGTGCTTTATATCCCCTTTTACCTCTCTCCAAACCATCTCTTTATTCCTTTACAACTCTAACAAAAATTTAATACTTATTTTATTTCATTGATCATGACATTGTATTCTTCACCAGAATAGTGGGCCATTTATCCAGACTAATCTCATCCTTAATATCTCTAAATATCAATCAATGATCTCAGTGAGTTAGCAACTCACAATTTTTATTGCCTTGATTTTTGCTTTAATTGTACTGTAACTTAGAGAGAACATTATGGATAATTTCCTATATTAGTTTGTAATTAGTTATTTTAATTTTTTATGGGTTGTCCTATATAACACAGAGCTACAATGTCTCTTACTTTACCTGAGTGATACCAGCTGCTCTTTTCTGTACTCTAATGTTCTGTGTTTCTAAGAATCCAAAGGTTTCCTCAGATGGCTAAGAATATAGGAGCTAAAGAGCAAACAATTTTAAGATCACTCACATTGTTCTTCTATATAAATTCTTTTTAACTTTTCTATCTAACAAATATACTCTTTTCCTTCGCAGAATCTGGTCTACCCTTACCATATTTTTCTCTTCAACTCTTTGCTGTATTCATACTGACTCACTATAATAATAATAATATTATAATAACTCTCAATAATAACTAAGTCTGGACCCTTTATGTCTCAGCTTCTATCTATCCTGGACACTTTCAACATGTTTCTCCTAAACACCGCCACATTTGTTCCAGCATTCTGGTGCCAAGTTGGAGAACATAACTTTCCAAATTTTATGCATGATGGGCACATTTGGTGATCTGAACGTCTAGCTCTTTCTTTAGAAGACTGAAACTACTCCTGAAAGCAAATAATCCTATGAAGAAAAATATATGGGTAACTCAATCTTAGTTTCAAAAGCAAAGCTCAGTGACTGGAAAGAAATGTTCTTTCTCCTGAGTCTGTCCTTCTGACATGTCTTCCATATTGAATAATATTTGAAACTGAGGGCATGAATGTAAGTAAAGCTTTAACAACTGCCATTCAGCATTTTTTCAAAACATCATTGATATTGCATAAGAGAGAAAAGTGTTGTCCCACTTGAAGAAGAAAGTGTTCCATGCAATCTGGATATTTCCAGAACTACAGTGGTTCAGCTGTAACTGAAGGTGGAATGGAAGCTGGTGGGTTTGGTAATGTCTGCTGAGCAGACACTGTCTCACCTGCAGTGATACTATGCAGAATGAATGTTAGCAGTGTGACCAAAGCCTCCTAGGAACACTTTGTAAGCTTCCACGGAATTGGCCTGTAAGAGTTTTCCTTTTATATAAGGAATACCTTCAGAATGGGTTGAGCAGGAGCCAGTGAAACTTGGATTATAGCTTTGTTATTTGTATCTATATCCAGAAGGGTCCTTGCATGTTCCAAAATCTCAGATAGCTTGAAAATAAGAACTGTTCTCTTTACATGAATATAAATAGAGGAAAAGCAAAAAGATCCTCCTTGCTTCCACTATCACACACAGAGTTACCATTCCAGAAACTAAGGAATATTTTTAGTGTTCTCACTATCTTCCTTTAAATAAAATGCACTGGAAAATTTATCCATGATATACATGAGGTTGGAGTGCTAAATGCAGCTGAAGGAGGAAATCTAAAAAAAAAAAATAGAAACAGAAATGATGCTTGTCCTATATATTTGTGGCACCCACTAGTTCCCAAAGAGATTTTACATACATTATCTCATCTCATGCTAGAAGGACAAGTCAAGATCACTCAGCCACCCCTGCTGGAAAACAGGCCTATGAAAGTTAAATCCACACTGATGATTCATTTTCAACTTAAAACCAATAAGAATGGATGGGAAATAAAGGGGTGCATTTTAAGGGAGCTAAGTGTTTCAATCTGGGGAAAATAAAGATAAAAGAGGAGATATTATAGAAAAAAGATAAAGAGAATGTGCCCAAGAACAATAAAATTAATTAACAAGGGGCTAATGTGTTTCTGTTGCTCAGTCTTCAACACTGTATTTTATGTTAGGCTCACTATCCTTAGCAGTGAGTGTGTTATAAATAATGGAATTAAGAAAGTTATGTTTCTAGATTTAAAAGCCGAGTAGCAGCATCAATGAAGTTAGGAAAAAACCTTATGAGTACTGCAGGGTGGCATCTGCAAAAACATACATTATATATGTCAGATTATTAGCAATTTGAAAGTAAATTTCTGCCCTTTGTACAGTGCCCCATGATCTTGGTGAATGACTTGTAACACTGTGGAGACTGAAAACAATGATGAATTTCTAATAACACCTATGACAAAGTCTATTCATTAATAGACACAATCAGATTTTATTTGCTAGATAAAAGTCTTTACCCTTTATCCACATTCCTACCTGGTACATGTATGAGTAAAGAAACTTCCATTACACCTGTTGGCCTCTTTCTGAATCTGGAAGTCAAGATGTTTCATCATCAGCCCCAGAAACATCTGCTAAATCTTAACTCCCATTAATCTACAATGTAAACCTTAGTATTTGCATGAGACATATCTCCTCGCTGATTCCTGAATGTCAATATCCTTGCACAGGATATTTGCATAGGCTATCTCCATGCATAGAAAATGTAGTCCTCAAATTCTCTGTCATTTACCTTTCTATCCAGTATTCCCTTTCTAAAGACATTGCCTTTCTAGGCCTAGCATTCATAAATCTACCACAGGCTTTTCACCCCCAAAATTATTCCTTTTTCTACTACACATAACGTGTTATCAATGAGAGCTTTGTCATATTGTAAAATCTTACTTTTTAAAATTGTGCCTTTGTAATGGTTTTCTATGCACAAGAAATTAAATTACTGCTAAATGATGTCAATGAGATGATGAATAACAAATCTGAATTTGGGAATTTAAAATTAAATAAATATTATGAAGACTTATCATAGTATCAATTTACTGTACTCTACTGGGAATGCAAAGATAGATGGCAGTGTGCTCAGATCAGCATGTGTTCTCTCACAAAAATGAGTTATGTATACTAATGATGATGCCCAAAGTAGATCTATTAGAATATCTCTGATCGTTTTCTCTTTTGAAAAGCTCTGGGTCAGGACTTGGATGTTTCATAGTAGGTCCACAATACAAGTGTCCTCAGGATAACTGACTCTTTCCTCTTTACCAAGGAATGGTAAAAGCCAAGGAGTCTCTCATGTTATAAAGAACAGGAAATAGCTTGCATTTCAGCCCCCTGCCCTATGGATGGTGCTAGAATACACCACCAAGCAAGACACCCCTTTACTTCTCATGCTTTCTGCAATTTGATGATCCTTCAGAAACAAGAAGAAAGAAAATGATGTGGTAGGCAAATGAGAAACTATGCTTCCAAATCCCCAGCTAGCCGTCAACTTCTTAATCACACTAAAAAATAGGTGATAAAATTAATTTTTAATTGGGCATGAGAATAATGTTTAGATTGCTAATTTTAAAACCTTAAAATGAAAACATTTGCTAGATCTGTAAGACTTATTATCTGTGGTTGAGAAAGGCTAATTGTAAGACAATGTTTAGTCAGAATATTTTGAAGTCTATTTTTCTTTATGCCAGGACTAATCATTGCTACAAGGAGTATAAAAGTTGGTAAGATATTGAAAGTCTTGATTGATAATTTTTCCTGAGATTGAGTGCCAAGTACTGTGCACTGGACTTATATTTTACTTAAAATTATCCCAGATAATATTATTTCTCAAAAATAGTTAAGTAAAAGGCCTCTTTCTTATATCTTAGTTTTCTATCACCATGGCTCCCTACATCTGAATCCCATTGGAGCATCATCAAAGCTAAGGCTTTACAACAGAATTTTTCCACACATAGTAGAAAACCTTTAACCTACAGTTCTAATTTCACTCTGTTCTGATGTTCATATTTATAGTTTTTCTGTTGTTCCATGTTTTTGCACTTTTATTGCAAAATATGTTGATTTATTTTCATAATTGATCCTTTTGCTTTAAAAGGAGAAAAAGATAAAGATGGATGATAGATAGATAGATAGATAGATAGATAGATGCATACATACATACAAATATATATAGATGGATAGATAGACCAGATATCAAAGAAGATAGTATCAAAAGCATTTTAGCAATAGAATATTTATAATATAATTGTAACTATAAACCTTTTTAAAATATTTCACAATGTTGCTTTTGTTTCAAAAATGTATACTGAGAAATAGAATCTGAGGAGGCTTTTTCTACTGGACTCTGGAAGACTATATCAGTGGGGTATAATACATTTCAGTGACACAAAGTACAGACAAAAGCTTCCAAACAGGAGAAGTACATCCTGGACTTTCTACCCAGAACTGCTACTAGAATATCGAACTCCTTTACTACCCACTGGCCAAGTCCCCAACTGTCAGGGTAACATATCTTTTAAAAAGTTATTTCTATTTTAATAAAACTTTCAAAATTAATTCTAAATGTCTCTTGGCTAGCTTTAATGGCAATGATTGGATAAATGATTTAAGTGCTAAGTTTCCCTAAGTTGATATTTTTGATAATATGTATATAAAAATGGCAGACTATCCATTGATTGGATAGTAAAAATTCTCTATGGATTCATATTTTTTCTTTAAATTTTAATTTAAATGTTGGATTCTTTTTCAAAATAAATAAGTAAATGAATGGCTATTTTAAAATTATGTTAGATGAAACTGAATTACAGCCAAAGTAGTCAAAATGACTGAGAATAATCACTTACATATTTTCAGGGGAAAGTGACTCTTTGGATTTAAGTTTAAAATTAGAAGAAATATAAATTTCACAAGCTTTCATTCTTAAGGCTAAAGATAGACTGTGTAGGTAGTTATTTTGAGGATGTTGGCAGATCAGTGTGTCAGTGCTTGAGGCTCTGAATGAGGCTCACTTCAAGAACTTGGAAATAAGGTGGTCTTCTGATGTAAATGAAGATATCAGCTTCCCTCCCTAGTTCTTCCCTAAATGCAACAATCTAAGAATTATCCAGAAAAATGAGTGGTTCAAGAGTTTTTCAGTCACAGGAAGCCATGTAGTTCTACTGAGAATTGCTCCATGCTATTGCACATTGAACTTGGGTCACATCGGTTTCCCCACATTTTACTCTCTCACTCTGCTGATTTTTACCTCCCATCACATGTTGTGATGGCTATATCCAAGCACATAAGTAGTTGTGTGTAAAGAATTCCATTTCTTATAGCAAGTAACTACAAGATGGATAATTTAAGATGTGAGTTTGGCACATTTAGAATTTTGTACCCAGGATTAGGATATTGGGAGTGATGTTTACTACTCACACAGATTTTACAACTACCTTTGTTACCATAATAAAAACATATCAACAACAACCACATCAGCAACAATAACAACAAAAATAGAAAGGCAGCACCACTCACACTACCTCTGTGGGGTAGCTTGTTCTAATGCTTAATAAACATTGCTAGATTTTTATATGGTGTTGTTTTCTGCTCTCCTCACACTCAATGAATTTTCACAACACAAACTTTAGATCACATGGCTTGAATTTAAATAGGAACTTCCTTAGTATCTTTGGATCCATCCTGCAATAGATCTCATTCTCATTTTTCTTCAGCTTCCTTTTCATTAGTACAAATTTATTTCTCAACATGACCACACTAGATAGTTGATAGGATAGTCATTTTCTTCATAAAACTCAGAAACAGAACATTACAATGTGACAGAGTACACCATTAAGATATTATTTAGGAAATAATCATGGTAGTGGTTTAAATGGATACTTTCATTATCAAAGTCACTGTCCTTAGTTACAGGCAATAAAATCATTCTTCCCCGGTTTGGTGCAGGAGGAATTGAAACAATACTTTGGATAGCATATAAGGTTTCAAGGAATGCTAGGTAAGTAAAATGGACAGAAACAATGTGTCCAAATGGAACAATTAACCATACCTCAGGTTGCTATAGCAGCTATGCCCGCCATTCCACATCCATGATGTTAGGGACACAAAAGAAGGGTGCACATGGAATCTATTCAGGAGCATCTGATTTGAGATTAAACATCACCTATACCACACCCTCTTTGTGGTTCTGAATCTCTGCTGATACCACTATTGGGCATAGTCTAAGTCACAGGGACTCTTAGCTTCTTACTGCTCTATGTGTTTGGACAATGACCTGACTAGCTTTCTGGCCTCCAGAGAAAGGTCACAAGAATGGGACAAAAAGACTAAGATAAGGAGAAATCTTTCCCCTACTTTCTTATACAAATACTATTATTTAGATAGCTATGGACTTCACATATCTATCACTATTGTTCAATAATATCAGGCATATAATACTTCTATAACTAAAATAGTGATGAAAATAAATCATGGAAATTCTCAAACAATTTATAAGCTTAAAAAATATAACAAAGACAATCAAATATGACTATCTTAGAATTTATTACAATCAAGGTCTTAAACTACTAATTTCAAGGCTAGGACACAAAAATATACTAAGACAGAAAGTTTGATGGCACAGGTTGACCTACCACCCTGCCATGGTTTAAATTTAATGACAAAGAAAAAGAGACCCATAGTGAATGGACTTGATTACCCACCCTAAACCTTTTTGCCAAGTCAGTACATTTAATTTTTTTTAATTTTTTTATTATTATGAATAAAGTCATATTTTTTAACCATATATATCTTTGTTCAAACTCCTTTTCTCCTCCCACCCCTTCTAGTCACTCTCTCTTCTCCCCATCACTTTATCTCCTTCCCAGCAAGGGCAGGAGGTCCCAAGGTCCCAAGGTCCCAAGGTGGCTTAGTTCAGCATCCACTCCAGGCAGATCTGCTTTCTTCACCCCAACATCAAGACAGGATCAAGTGTTCCTCTGGAGGGAATGGGCTCCAAGGTGCAGATCCAAGGTGTTTCAGATGGTTGTGGTTTGCAGCTTGGACATGTTTTGCTTTTTGTTTAAAGTCCACTAATGAGTGAGTACATTCCCTGCTTATCTTTCTGGGTTTGTGATACCTTGCTCAGGAGAATATTCTCCAAATCCATCCATTTGCCTGCAAATTTTAGGATATTTTTTCTTACTCCTGAGTAGTAATTCATTGTGTAGATGTACCATAGTTTGTTAATCCATTCTTCAGTTGAGGGGCATCTAGGTTGTTTCCAGGTTCTTGCTATTACAAATAATGCTGCAGTACATTTATTCCTCATCTGTTGTCAGCATTATTGCTAACAGCTCATGGATGTCCCCTTCCTTTATAAAATTTCCAATAAATAATTTCAACTGCAAGGTTATTCTCAGCCCACATTATTTGCTATCTACAAACAATGATGATTGTACTAAGGTATTTATAAGCCCAGCCCCCTTGGATGAAGCTGACTCTGTGGTACAATTCCCACACAGAAAGCAACCTATTGGCTCTGATAGTCATCACCAGCTGAGACCATATCCTCATCTAGTTCTGTCTCCTTGCACTGCCCAGTATCCTTCACTCATTTCCTCCAGACAATATTCTCTTGACAGAATCTCTCTGGAATATCTGCTCAAAATTTTCTTGTTTTAAAATAACAGAAACAAAGACATTAGTTCATCTTTTTATTACATTGTAATAAAAAGCAAACAGAAAAAAGCAAAGAAAAAGATATTTAAATATTTCCTCTCTGGCAAGGGAAACTTAATTCCCTACTCCATTTTTGAGGAAGTATTCAGTGACTAGTGTAGGGCGGCGATTCTTAACATGTGGGTCATGACTCTTTGGGGGTAGAATATTAGTTGTCCTACATGTCAGATATTTATATTAAAATTCATAACAGTAGCAAAATTACAGTTACGAGGTAGTAATAAAAATAATCTTATGGTTGTGGTCAACACAACATTAAAGAATTAAAGATATTAAAGAATCACAGAATTAAGAAGTTTGGGAACCAACTTCTAGAGAGTTCTAGACAGTACAATAAGAAGAATGAGGAAAATACTAATTCCACAAAAAGAATCCTGGTAACATTATCCAGGAGGCTGACCAGGCTTAACATTATTGGGGTACTATAATATTTTGCAGTATGCTGTCTTAGCAGAACATAAGAAGGAGACCTTACCTCTTCCATTTTCATCCTTAACAAGAATATCAGAGAAACCCAAGGTGAAGGATATTCTACCAGATTCCTGGGCCTTCAAAATTTTCTAATTTATGGAATGTCTGTAAAACCATCACAAAATGAAATAGGGTCAGAAGCATGTTGATCATATGCAATACAATGCCTTGAATAGGAACCTAGAGAAAAGAAACTGAGAAAAGGTGAAAAAAAATCTAAATAGATATCAACATTAGTTAATAGTTTCATATCAATGTTGTATTTGTTAATGGTGACAAACTTAGTTTTGAATCCCAGTAAACAGTAGGGGCAAACAAATGTTACTGGCTTTGTGTTTTCTTCCCAACTTTTCTATCAGTCCAAGTGATTTTAAAATGTAAAGCATATTTTAAAATAATTTCCTTAATTATTGCAATATATGGGAAATTTTGTCTTATAAAAGTTAGTTTATTATATATACAGTATACAGAAAAGGGTACCAGATGTCATCACAGATGGTTGTGAGTCACTATGTGGTTGCTGGGAATTGAACTCAGGACCTCTGGAAGAGCAGTCAGTGCTCTTAACCTCTGAGCCACCTCTCCAGCCCCAAATCCCACTCCCCCTAGAGGAACACCTGACTCAGTCTTGATGCTGGGGGGAGAAAACTGAATTTGCCAGGAGTGGAGGCTGAACTAAGCAATATTGGGACCGTGAGACCTTGGGACTGCCTGCCCATGGCGGGGATGGGGAGATGTGGAGAAAAGAGAATGACCTGATGTGGTGGGAGGGGGAAGCGATTTTGAATAAGGATATACAAGGATAGAAAAAAAAAAGAAAAGAAATTAAACTTTCTCTAAGGAAAAAAAGTAAAAGTTTATTTTTTGTAGTATTTTGTAATTGTTGGGTAAATGTCGACATATTATATAAAAGAGTGGAGGATGAGATAAACAATATTTTGTGTATAAAGATTGTTGAACCATTTCTTCTATCTGGATGACATCTCTGCTTCTTCTGCCCTGCATAAGAAATCAATTCTCACAAGGCTCCTCTGCTTGGAAGGAGTTTGCTCCCTTCTGTATTCAAGGCTTTGCAGTTGTCCTGGAACCTGTCTCTATGGTGAGTTCAGAAAAGTTGTGACCTGTTTTCATTTATTAAGGTATTTTTAGTTGAGAGACAATAGTATTGACTTATTAACTTTCTGCAACCTAGGAGTAAGTGCCTACATCAGAGTGGTTCTTTTTTTTTTTCTTAATTCTGCATAGCTAAGCCCCTAACACATGCAGTATAGAAGAAAAAATAGAGGAAAGTGATTAGACTAAGATATTTTAGAATATGAATTTCTGAGTGTGTGAAAACTCACAGAATCTTAATCTCTGAGGAAATATCAAAAGACATCTATCTTAGTCTTAAGATCCTCAAATTCTGTCCTCTTTTGCTAAAATTAAACCTCAGTCCTCATGTTCATTCCTAGGGAAGATGCTTTCAGCTAAAAATCACTATGGCTTCTTCAATGCCCCACCAATCAAGAAACCTTTTTTCTGCAATTATGAAAATCACATATGTAGTTTCTTTTCATTGAACAAATAAACACTATGATACTGAAAATGTTTTCAAGTTATGTACCCTTTCTTATTCTTGTTATAACACCATATGGAGACAGGGAAATGTCTTATTGAATGATTTACTGTTAAAACATAAATACTGGAGTTGAGATTTCCAAAACCTCTGTAAAACCTGAAAAGGGGTGGTTTTGTAGTCCCAGCACTGAGGTTACAGAAGCAGGGGACCCTGGGAGCAGATGGCTGGGTATACCAGCTGAAATTGATGAGCTCCAGTTTCAATGACAGAGCGCCGAATCCTAACCACTAGATAACCAGTCCAGTTTCAATGAATTACTCTACCTCAATAAAATTGTTGAGAATAAGTAAAAAGACATATGTTGTCAACTTCAGACCTCTACATGCAGGTGTGGAATGACATAGGAACCTGAAAATGTGTGCAACCACACAAGTATGAACAAATACACTCCACACACACATAACATATACAAAAATAATGAAGCACTATATGAAATCATTTCCTTCCCTCATTTGAATGTATTTCATATACCCCCCAAACGTCAAATTTTTGCCTGTATGTATATACAGGGAAATTTATTATACATGAAATCATAAAGAGAACTTACAAATTCTTATGGACATTGAATGTAAATAGATTAGTCGTAAATTCAGGAAGATATAAAACAACAGACTCAAAGATGCTAGGCATAAACTTCTTTTATAATGAGAAGGTTGTAAGATGAATTGCATTAAACAAAACTGCTCCTCTAAGGATTCAGGATACTTAGGCCAAAGATGCCCAGCACCAAACAAAGAGCTTAGATGGTGGTGCAAGTATAAATCCTATACCTCTGCTTTCTTACCAGAGGCAAAATCCACGTGAGAAAGAAATAAAAAGCATCTACAAGAAGAGGCCTAGAGAGTAAAGCCCACTTTGTTTCTATTAAGTGCCAAAGACAAAAGGCCTACAATGATTTCTACTAACAATAAAATCTGGCCTGACTACAATACTCCCCACCTTCCATTGTTGGAAAAATTGTTTCACGTTTTTTAAAAATGACTAATACAAGAAAAACATTCTCCCAGAATATATTTTGTTTTGCTTTGTGTTTTTTTTTTTTTTGGGTGGGGGGTGGTTCTTACTGGTAATGGTGAGCAAACACTCTTGCCTTGAGCTGCAACTCCAGCCAGAATAATGGTTGGCTTGTTTGTTTATATTTTTTAACTAGTTGTGGGTGCAGGTGTGTTTGTGTGTGTGTTGTGTGTGTGTGTCTGTATGTGTATCTGTGTGTGTGTGTGTGACTGGTATGTGATATGTACATGGATGATTCTTGTGTGATATGTATGGAAGTATATGTGATATGTATAATGTGCATGTCATAGATATGTATGTTATGTATGTTAGCATAGCTGCACATTCTATGTCTGTGGAAGTCAGAGGACAACTTCTGGAGTTGATTTTTTTTGCCTTCCACGTTTCTTGATTTAGGGTCTCTGTGGTGATTTGATTAAGAATGTCTCTTATAGGTTCATATATTTAAATGCTTAGGAAGTGGCACTATTTGAAAGGATTGGGATATGTGACCTTGTTGGGAGGAAGTGTGTTACTAGGGATGGGCTTTGAGGTGTCAGTAGCCCATGCCAGGCTCTTTCTTCCTGCTTCCTTCAGATCCAGATATAGAATGCTTAGTAACTTCTTTAGCACCAAGGCTGTCTGCATGCAGTCATGTTCCCACCATGATGAAAATGGATTAAATCTCAAACTGTAAGTAAGCCCCAATTAAATGTTCTCTTTCATAAGAATTGCTGTGGTCATGGAATCTGTTCACAGCAATAGAACACTGAATGAGACAATGTCTCCCTTGCTGTTTCTGCTGCTCTGTGCACTCTAGGCTAGATAGCTCATAAGCTGCTGGGTATTATCCTGTCTCAGCATCCAGCTCCCAGGAGCAGAGCTGGGATTCAAGATAGATGCTACACCTTCCGATATTTAATACTGGTGCTGGGGTATAAACTTATGCAATTGGATAATTAATTTTGAAAGCAATTTTACCCATTGAACCATTTTCCTGGTTAAGAGAATGTGAATATTTTTGGTAAAGCTTATAGAATTTTGTTGGTCAGAATTTCTGTGGGAAAGTTTTACAATAGTCTCTTTATAGTCTCCCAAACATAGCTTTTATATTATTAACCAATCGTATGTGATAATAAAGTCGCAATAATTCTTATATTTAACACTTAGATATTAAACGCCAGAAGCTCTGGGTGCAACTTCTTAAGCTATATTTTTTTAAGATATAAACAAAAAATAAAATAAAATTAAGTGCTTTAGTTTTCTTTGTTGAATAATGTCCCCCAAAAATTATTCATGGATAAGAGTTTTCCTTTATAAATGAACTATTCTAATGCACATGAAATTATATGAGAAGAAACAGATGAATGTACTCGTGAACACATGAGTGGTATACAGTAGGCTCAATTTTCCAAACCTCTTAAAATTACATTTGTAACTTATTCTAGTTTGAGATTACCTTTTATACTTCAGTAAATGTGCATTTTCTTTATATATATTGAAGAGAAGATGATAAAAATACCAAAACCAACTTGAATAATCTAGCTCTTTTTTATTTTACTGATGGTTTTGACGTAGTATTCCTCAGTATTTACCTCAATATTATCTGAGCCAGAATTACTTAGTGTTTTAAAATGATAATTCCAGTTTCCATAGATTTTCTCAATTAGTAAGCCAGAATGCCATAATTTTAAGTTTTCTACATGGCCTAAACGAGCACTGAGGTAGTGGAGTGTTCTAAAGCTTTTCCCCTAAAAGGTTAAATGCTACTAATTGTAACCTTCCTGGACTATAAGTCTAGAGACTAGAATCTAATGCTGTGATACAAAAGCAGCCACTGACAATATCTAATAATAAAAATGGCTACATTCTACTGAAATGTTACAAAACTCCAGCAACCTACCAGATTCAAGCCATTGGCTACAGTTTGGCACCTCCTTCCCAAAATTGTAACATTTGTGTTCATTTTCAACTTGTCGCTTTTCTACTGTGGGGAAAACTTCAAGACCAAGGCAATTTATAGAAGAAAAAGTTCATTTTGACTTATGTTCCAGAGGGTTAGATTTCATAGTGTCAGGGCAGTGGAAGCAGGAAGTCGTGGTGGCTAGAGCAAGATGCTGAGAGCTCACATCTTAACCACAAGTATAAATGAGAGTGTCAACAGGGAGTGTGGTTGTCAATACTTTCAAAGCAAGCCTCCAGGGACACTCCCTGCAGCAAGGCCACACCTCCCAAACTTTTCACACACCCCATCCACTTGGGACCAAGTATTCAAATGACTGAGAATATGAGGAATATTTCTCATTTCAAACCACCACCACATCCAAGTTTCATAGAAGGGAATCAAAAAAAAAGTTGCATCTGCCAGTGCTATGGAAGGATTGGAGGAAATGGAAGAACTACCAACTGTCCTTTGCGGATGATGTAGAATATAATCTCTCCTGTAGCTATTCAGAGAAGGGATCTTGATCATGATACCATTAGATGTAACTTACTTAAAACGCAACTGGCAACAGCATTCTGAAACCTCCCTACCTATTTTCCCAAGAAGCAAATAACCAAAGACTAAAGAACTAGATATAAAACACGCTCTCCATATTAGCTAAGTTATAGAAACAACCTAGGTTTCCAAAAACAGGGGATTGGGAAAATAAAATGTATATTTACATATTGGGATTGTTTTTCAGCCCTAAATAAAATGAAGGTGTGTCATTTGCACAAAAGTAGGTCCAGGTAGAAAATAATTATGGTACGTTAACTGAAATCATAAATAAAAGAATATTACACATTGTTTTCTCTCAATGTATTGCCTGCATTTTATAAATATCAAAAAAAATCTTGGATGTATAAGACATACATGGAGAATTGGCACTGTAGGAAAATAAAAGGAAACGCTGGGAGGGACAGAAAGATGATAGAGAGCTATGGCAGTGAGAATATTCTCAACATACAATGAATACAACACAATGCCAAGTACAATAAATATCTGCAATAAAAACCTTAAAATATAAAAATTAAAGTTTAGACAAATAAGTTATGACAACACACAAAGTTAATATTATGTTTATTTTATTGAAAGAAAAACAAAAGCAATTTCATATGTTTTAGAAGATACTAAATTATCACAGAACATCAGGGAGAATAACAAACTGAAATTATTTGGTGAAATTAGAATATAGTTATAGGACTTTATAAATTGTGTGTGTGTGTGTGTGTGTGTGTGTGTGTGTGTGTGTGTGTGTGTGTGTGTGAGGTTGGGAGGGTCTCAGTCAGTAAAATTCTTTTTGCACAAGCATGGGGTCCTGAGTTTAGATCACCAGCAACCATGTAAAAGCTTGTGTGGCACCCTGTGCCTGTCACTCTAGCTCTTTGGAGTGTGATAGGGACAGACAGAAATATATTTCTCACTTTTGCTAACAGTCAGTATAGACAATGATAAATTGTATCAATAAATAAGGTGAAGAGCTATAGAAAAAAAACACACTGGATGTCTACCTCTGGCCTAAACACACACACACACACACACACACACACACACACACACACACACACACCTCACAAGAGCACATGCATGAACATTTGCACACATAAATATACCTAAACAAAAGATTCAAAAATACAATAAAAATTCAGCTAAGAGACTGAATGTCAAGGAATACCACATAGACCTCTGCAAAAGCTCATAGAGTTCAGAATGCAGTATATTTCAAAATAAATATATAAGGCAATGAAACTAGAGATTATTAGCTACTATTAAGTCTCCCTATTAAATATCCTTAAATATATGATCACTTTTACCTTAAAAATACAAGTCCAAAGTAGCTTATGCCGAAAGTAATAGAACTTAGAAGCTCAGAGCATTATCCCTGCTTGTCTTACACACAGATCTTTCTATAAACAGAAAATCCAGGTAGAACCCAAAGTAATAAGCAATGAAAGGCCATTTATAAAAACCAATATCAAACATATATGAAACACAGAAAAGCAAAATGAAATTAAAGAGACATTACAGCAAAGGTCTCAATACAGAAGATTATGATCATGACCAAATATATTTCCAAAACCTTAAATTAAATCACAAAAACAGGTTCTATCAGATAAAAATCCAAGCTGGTTACACCCATAATCCTAGCACTAGTGAAGGAGGCAGAGGATGAAGGGGTTCAAGGTTATCTTTAATGCACATGGAGTTGGAGGCCACAGAAGGCTATAGGAGACCTTTTAAAAATGAAGAATAAAAATGCAATTAAGAGATATAAAAAGTCATAGCGTAAGATGAAAGAAAGTGAGCCTGGATGTAAAAAGACACAATTAGATGATCACATTTCATGACAGACGCAGCAGAGAAAAAAATAAATTTTTAATTAAAATTAAGAAATGGGCCAACGAGATTTAAGGGAACAAAGTAAAATAAATATAATAATATTTAAATTGAATTGGAGTTACATTTGGAGAAGTAGGAAGATTTGAGGGTGTTAGTAGTTATGTTGTACTTCAAAACAAATGAAAAGGAATAGAAATAGCATAGCAGAAATGAGTGGAGTTCCAACCTATATACTACTGTTACATACTAGTGGTGCTTCCTTGGGAAAAGATAGAAGAATCACAGAAAAAGCACTCAAAATTTGATGTAAGAAAACCCTCCTGAGAAAGAGAAATCAAGATGGACTGAGTAGGAAACTCTCTTTTTGTTGGTTATCTTAAATATTACCAAAAGGTGCTGTGCAAGTTGCTGAGGGAGAAAAGTCATCAACGGTCTCACCTAGCTATAAAACATATGTACTAATGCCAATCTACTAAACAGTATTTGCCAATTTGTATATTAGTAGCAGAAGTATTTTGAGGATAACCACTGCTTTGTGATTGAATCTGAGGACAAATACAAAGAGAGACAATGCGTATCATATTACATGCTTGACCTGATTTTTAAAAAAAAAAAAAAAAAAAAAAAAAAACTATAGATGGGGGAGTATGGCCCAAGTAAAATATATTATCTTATTTCCTAAATGAACTCTTTCCTAAACAAAATGTTGTCAAACTGCCTTCTAATCATTTACACTTATACCCGCCGACCAATATGGCTTCAGACTGGCACAGGGTTCCTTTTCACAGAGGTTGGTCATTAATGCAAAGACTCATAATTCTAAAAGTGTTAAGAATAAGTGACTGGTGAGTTCATAGCCTGTAAAAAGACCTTATTATCACCCTGCCTTTAAGGCTCTGAGAGCATTACAGTGGAGAGGGCAGAAATAATTTTGAGCTGGAGCATGAGGAAGAGAATCATGAGATTTTGCCATTGGATATGTCATTGTTGTTGAAACAATGAAGATACAGCAGCTTGGAATCATGAACCAAACTGAGCCTTCCAGTTTTTCACCAGTGATAGAGAAAGAGATAATGATTGTTAATGGTTGCTGGGGGAAGGAGCCATCTTTTTCTCAAATGATGCAGCTACAGGGGGACTAGGAAAAATGAAAAAGAGATTCAGAGAAAGAAAGGGGTAGTAGAGGGCAAAAAAGTGAATATTTTCACATAATATTGCATATATTATGAAACTTTCAAAACAATGAAAAAAGAAAATTTTCCTAAAATTAGGAAAATCTAAAACTACAGAATAAAAATCTACCAAGAATTAGAAAGAAGTAAACACAAAACTCTCAACAGTGCAGTCTATTCCAACAAAAATTGTGAATTTCATGTAAAAGAAGAGTTGTTGGAAGAGAGTATTGCATCCCTAAAAGTGTCTATTTCAAAAAGACAATCCTGAGAAAAATGTATGAATAGTGGCATGTATGTGTTAATTTCTAACTGTGTAGAAACAAGATCATAGCCAATGCAGATATAGATGTAATAGAAAACGAATAAATACACACACACATAAATACTACATAAAGTCATTAAAAAGTAACTACTAGAATATCTGTGCATATATTGTAAACTTTCCAGATTATCATTAATAAAATGAATTTACAAAATCAAGCAGTCGTATAAAAAATAAAAATCAATAGAAATATTAAAATATAATGCTTGAGCAAAATATGTCCTAAATAAACTCAACTGTATGGATTGATTTAACAACTTAAATAAAAAATACTAAAAGAAAAGATTTCTCACTTTGGACCATGATGTGTGTGTGTGTGGGTGTGTGTGTGTGGGTGTGTGTGGGTGTGTGTAATTATGTGCTAATATCAAGAGAAACAAAGATTTAAGTTTAAGTAAATAATAAAAGTCAAAGTTAAAAAGAAGAAAAATGTCTATTTGTAATAATAATTCAGTGATGAAATGTTAAGTACGTGAAATGGTTAGTAAAAGCTTAGAGTGACTAAATAATACAAAATCAAGCTTGATTGTTTTATGGCTAAGTCTATACCCAGAAAACGAATGAAACTTTTTTAAGATCTTGCATCATTTATAAAAACTGATTACAAGGTCAGGGGAGATCACTTACTTAGTAAAGTGCTTGCCACACAAGCATAAGAACTGGAGTTCAGATCCCTTAAGACCCACATAAAAATGGTAGATGTGACAGCCTATCTCTACAAGTAGTGCTTTGTAATCAGCGACAGAAATATTCAGACTAGACAGCTAGCTAGATTAGCCTATAAGCAAGCTTAGAGCTCAAATGGGGGACCCTAACTAAAAATATAATGTGGAGAGGGATCAAGAAAGATACCCAACACATGTGCACACACAAGTGCATGCATAGGTATATATGCACTCATATATACACCACTTTACATATCCCTCAAACAAAGAAAACACATGATTACATATTAGGCAAATATAAAACTGAAAATTTCAAAAAAAAATAGCAAATATACTATTCTACCACATAATATCACAATGGTAGCAATTAATATCAAAACCTAAGAGGAAAGTGTGCCATCAAATAATTGATTGTTAATATATCTAACAGTTCTAATTACAAAAAGAAAAGCAGACTAAAACTCCACAGATATAGAGAAAAATGGTAACCATGAATTACTAAAAAAAAATTATCCTGGGTATAGTTAAAGTATTACAAAGGGAATCAGTGATCTAAATAAGCATAATTATAAGCAGGAATAGCAACAATATAGAGTGCATCTGTTGTGGTGATTTGAATGAGACTGGCCCTCAAAGGATCATATATAGGCTGTCATCTGTACCTTTTATCTTAGCCAATCTAACAGGTGTTAGGTGGTATCTCAAAGTTGTTTTGATTTGCATTTCTCTGATGGCTAAAGATGAAGAGCACTTTTTCAGGTGCCTTTCAGCCATTCGTAGTTCCTCTGCTGAGAATTCCCTTTTTAGATCTGAACCCCATTTTTTGATAGGGTTATTCAAGG
>PVIH01015617.1:0-48929 GCA_004025045.1 Sigmodon hispidus | reverse complement strand
CACTGGTGTTATATTTAGGAAATGGTGGCCTGTGCCAATTTGTAGAAGTGTGTTTCCCACTTTCTCTTCTATTAAGTTCAAAGTGGTTGGGGTTAAGTTGAGGTCTTTGATCCACTTGGATTTGAGTTTTGTGCAGGGTGACAGGCTCGGATCTAATTGCATTTTTCTACACACTTCCAAGCCAGGATTGCCAAAACAATTTTACTCAACAAAAGAACCTCAGGAGGTATCACCATCCCTGACTTCAAGCTATACTATAGAGCTACAGTAATAAAAACAGCCTGGTACTGGCATAAAAACAGACTTGTGGACCAATGGAATAGAATTGAGGATCCAGACATTAGCCCAAAAACCTATGAATACCTGATTTTTGACAAAGAGGCCCAAAACATTCAATGGAAAAAAGATAGCTTATTTAACAAATGGTGTTGGCATAACTGGAAGTGAGGAGTTTTCTAATTGGGATAATTGATGTGGGAAGACCCACTTTGATTATGTAGATAATCATTTCATGGGTTGGACGTTGAGATCAATGATCCCCAAGTGAAAGAGAGTAGTTTTTATTTTAAATCCCAGGCAGATTAGGGCGTTTCCATCTCCAGCATAATGCATCATCAGCACCTTGATGTCATGTTACCTAACATGAGATTCTAATATACTTATTTTTTTAAATGACAGTTAAAATTGCTCATCAGGTACAGAGTGTTTATATCCTGAAGACACTGACTAATGTTATATACAGAAAGAGATATTAACAGAATCCCCCTCATATTCCAGAGATACAGAGGAGGTTGTGAGAAATGGACCCTCCATTGCACTGAAATTATACCAACACAGCTGTAGTGTATCATTCACATTAGAGTCTTAGGTGAGGATCTTGTACCAGTTAATTATCATGACATGATAATTGAGAAGCAGATAATTTCAGTATTATCTTGCTTAAAATTAATCATTCTAAACAATAAAATTCCATTGAATTTTTGAATCTAATTAAATACAAAATATGAGCAATGATAATTGTTCAGGTCATTGTTTAGAAGAATGATCTGAAGGGCATAATAACAAAACAATTAGTTTGGTCCCCAGATTTCTGGCCAATAATATTGGGAAAATAATATTCTCTATTCAACTTTTAGATAAAATATTTTGAATATATATTTTATAATTAGGAAAGAACAGTTGTAATTGCTAGGTCAACAATCTTCAGATTTACAAATTAAACCTTATACTAATGTTGGTCTCTAACACTAGGCTTATAAATTATCCTTCACACCTTGGCCTGGCCTTGTATTATGACTTGCCAAATCACAATAGCTAAATTTTCCAAAGAGAAATAAATATATCAGGTGACAGATGATCAAGTATGTTCTACACAATTAATAGGCAAGTTTTCCAGCAACGAAGATCAATTTTCCCTTCCCTGACAAAGATCCAGAAGGTATTGGTAGAGGAAACTGAAAACCCAAAAGTTGTGAAAATAAAATCTAGAAAGTGTCCTTTGAGTTAAACAGACCTCTCCTGCTACATTTACTGTTGTATAATGTTCATGGAATAATGGTTTGTGGGCTAAACAAAACACAAGTATGTTTTTATGTTTTAAAGAGAAATAATCTATTATGTTTGTAAGTTCTACATAGAATTTTGAGTTCTATTGGAGTGACAATGCTTGGCTGTATTTGTCCCTGTGGCTGAAACAGAGTTTTGAGCTCAGTAGTCCAAATGAGCACAGACAAAATTTAGTATTGTTCTGGAGACCAGGAATAGATAATGTGAAAAGGAAAAAAAATGCATCAAATACTGGAACATTGCATGGAATAAAATTCTGAAAGAGGCTAATTAACACATAAAGATTTGAAAGAGAAGAGAAATGCAGTCAACATAAAATATATTAGATAAGAATATTTTTAAAAAATCATGAAGAACAAATCAATGACACTAATAATAACTTTGTTTCTGAGTTATGGAATTTTTTTATTATTTTTTGTTTCTCTGAAAAATATTTTCTAGCAAAATAGTGAATGTTGTTGAATAAGTCAATTTCACTTGTTATGTGACTGAAGAGATGAATTTGCAGGTAAAGGTTCTTGCCACACAGGGGTGGAAACTTCCATTACATTCTGAACTCATAGTAGTGGAGGAAAAAAAAAGTGACTTCACAAAGTTTTCCTGACCTCCATACACATGCCTTCACACATACAAAGGACACATATGCACATGTGTAAAAAATGTACAATTTAATATTAAATAAATCAACCAAAATTTATCCTTTTAGACATTATACAACTGCCATAACCATGAATAAGGAATTCTCACTGATCATGGTCAGCTGACTCTGATGTAGTTCTTGGATAACAAAATTCAGATATTTGATTTTATTTCTCCTAAAAAGCTGCTAATATTTTAATGCATGTGTCTGTAGAATGGAATTAAAATGCCCAAATAATATTTTTTCTTGAACACCTTATTCTGTCTATTTTGTTCTCACAGACTGCTACAGAACTTTGTGGCAATTTCAAAATGTCAGCACACATCCATCCTGGGGAAATATTCCCTCAAGCAAAGGAAGAAAAAGCTAAACACATGTGGCTGACATCTTCAGGGAACATTTTGACAAATATGTTCTTTTACTCTTTTTTGTGTGCCCACTTGCCATCTGTTAAATGGTAAATAGTATTTTATTTAATTCAGTCTAGTTGTAAGAACCAGATAAAAGGATTGTAGTGTCTGGGATGTTGTAAGCTCTTTTTTGCTGGAAGTAAAACAATAATAACATGGCAGTTAATTATTTTTAACATAATTAGATTTAGAATCACCAGGGGAGAATGTTCAAATCTAATGCTATCCATGTTTGACAATTACTTATATAATATAAATAGTATGTGTAACAGGAACTGGACTTTTCCCCTGAAAATATCTTTTAATCAAAATTTCACTGTTTTTATCGTTGTAGAGACATCATCGGTGGCATTTTGATTTATACCTAATTTTTACAGGAATATACTTAAAATTTTAAAACATTTTATAATTTAGTACAAACATCTGATCTTGGCACGTAATGATTATTCATTTAATATTTATTAACATATCTGATAACTTCAGATTCACAATATGTATTATTATTCTATTGACTATCAGAACACAACATTCATGCAGAGTGCTCTATAAGGATACTGCATCCTGTCATACTGCAAAAAAAGGAAGATATTCAGTGAGATCACTCAAAGTGAGAAATAAAATGTGGTTGCCAGAGGAATTCTAAGAATAATGTTGTATTTATCAACCTGAAAAAAAAAACTGGGTATTTTTTTAAAGGTCTAGAAATCATGTTTCCATTCTCAAGTTGAAGCACTTCTGCATGAAATTCTACTCTTTTCTTGAAAATGTACTTCAGTTGCTTAGGATTAGACATGTAGCTTGAAAAACAAGTCACATCATTTTGTCTTTCATATGTAAAGACTGAGGAGTCTCTCTCTCTCTCTCTCTCTCTCTCTCTCTCTCTCTCTCTGTCTCTCTCTCTTGTGTATGTGTGTGTGTGTGTGTGTGTGTGTGTAAATATTCACAAGAATTATACTGTTTTCAATCACTTCAAATGTTCTGAGTACAGGAAGTTTCCATCAACTTAAAGTATAAATGGAAAATCAAAGGCATGTGACAAGTTTGGCATTGAGAATAAAAATTTCCTGTGCAGCAAACTCAAATTATTGTTCTCTAATGTGGAAAAAAAATTATGCAGTCTCTACCAAAGAAGGTACATTCTAACTAAGTAAAATTAATTCAGCATTATCTTCCTTCAACTTTACTGATTATTCAAATGACATTTTTAAAATGAGAACATTTAACTGGGAGAAAAAAGAGGGATGATATGTGGAAGAGGCAGAACTATTTAGGTTATAAAGGATTTCACTAAAAAAAAAAATGTTAAATTAGTGCCAGAAAAAAAATTCAGTGTTGCTGAAAGAAATGAAAAGCATAAGTTTCTCTGAAAACATAATGTCTCTAGCAACTCATAGAAATTTTAATTTTATCCTAATTTGGGTGACTTAATCCAGGTGACTTAATGGCTTATGATTATAACCCTCACCGTTTATTGATTACAATTAGCCACAATTTTGTTGATACAATCTCATTATTATATAAAATAACATTATTTGGGCATCTAACATAGAAGTCTTACCCCAAATCTAGTAAAATTTTACATTTTTATTCTACATTAGAGACATCCATTTATATAAACCTTTTATACAAAGTCATCTAGAGGGTTCCACAGTACTCTTTCAATAGCATAATATACGTATTACACATTTTTCACTTTCTAGAAGATTTCAAATACATTGAATTCAAGAACGTGTGATAGATATTTTAAACAAAAATATCCATATCTTATAACCCTGTGCAATTATCTGTTTGCTCTCTGCTTCCTGAATACTGATGCAATCTCCTGCTACTGGATCATACATTCTCTGCTATGATAAATACATCCTCTCAAATTGTAAGTCAACTAAATCCTCTTTTCTTCAATTTCTATTTGTTAATATTTTGTCACAGCAATTAACATAATAGCTAATACTCCAATAATACTCACCATCAGTATACTGCACTCCGCCTATGGGTCACGCATGGAAATTATTAAATTGGTTAAAACTGGTACTTGAAAATTTTTACATTTAGGTTTTCTTTAACCAAAGACAGATTTAAGCAGTCCATAACTTCCCAAATTATGCATAATAAATATTTTCCCTTAATTTAATATATTCATGTCTGAAAACTAAGTATCTCTTTGTGAGCTCTTGTTTTTATGTAGCTCTACTCTTTTTAAATAAATGTATTTGTTATTAATGTAAAATCTCAGCATGACACACTTCAGAGAAAGTAAAATTTTCACAGTTTTTTTTTATCTCTCATTATTTCAATGTCTATAAAAGGTAGATTAGTACATACTATATACCCAGTATTTGTAGATTAAGGAATAAATTAGTATTACATGAATCTTGAATGCCTTTTGGTGTACTTTAATATACTAGGTACCCTTCAAAAGATTCATTGCTTTTCATTAAAATAATAAATATTTTGAAAATTTATCATCAGCTACCAAAAATATTGCTACAATTTTTAATTATTTGAAAGACTTAAGAAGTTAGTGAGAAATACCATTAGGTGTATTTTTAATTTTGTTGGGTATGATAATGTTT
Organism: Sigmodon hispidus; assembly: GCA_004025045.1. Taxonomy (NCBI): domain Eukaryota; kingdom Metazoa; phylum Chordata; class Mammalia; order Rodentia; family Cricetidae; genus Sigmodon; species Sigmodon hispidus. Next base: position 43,740 of record PVIH01015617.1, on the reverse strand, counting down.
ATTCTTATCAAGTTTATAACAATACAGAACTAAATGACTAATATTACAGAACAGAGTATTAGCATATACTTAAAATAAAGCCTCTGGTAGAACATAATTTTTAATATAAACTGGTCATTGCACATGACTTCTATTTCTTCACAGCAAAACTTGGAGTGAGTGTTCCTCATGTAAGGGAAAAAACTGGTATAATTTGATAAAAAAAACAATCAAGTTAGGTTTCAATACAAATAATGAAGCCAGATTACTTATTTGTGTAATGCCTTAAGAAACCTTTTATTACAGTAGCTCTATAGTATAACTTGAAGTCAGGGATGGTGATGCCTCCTGAGGTTCTTTTGTTGAACAAAATTGTTTTAGCAATCTTGGCTTTCTTGTTATTCCAAATGAAATTGAGTATTGTTCTTTCAAGGTCCAAAAAACATTGTGTTGGGATTTTGATGGGCAGTGCATTGAATCTGTAGATTGTCTTTCATAGAATTGCCATTTTTACTATGTAGATCCTACCTATCCAGGTACATGGTGAGCTTTTTATTTTCTGATATCCTCTTCAATTTCTTTCTTCAGTGATTTAAAATTTTTGTCAAATAGATCTGTTACTTCTTTGGTTATAGTTACTCCAAGGTATTTAAAACTATTTGCAGCTATTATAAAGGGTGATGTTTCCCTTATTTCTTTTTCAGCCCTTCTATCTTTAGTGTATAGAAGGGCTACTGATTTCTTTGAGTTAATCTTGTATCCTGCTACATTGCTGTAGGTGTTTGTCAGCCGTAGAAGTTCCTTGGAAGAATTTTGTGGGTCACTTTTGTATCCCCTTAATAAAAACAGCATAGTACTGGCATAAAAACAGACTTGTGGATCAATGGAATAGAATTGAGGATCCAGACATTAACCCAAAAACCTATGAACACCTGATCTTAGAAAAAAGTGGCCCAAAATGTTCAATGTAGAAAAGATAATATCTTTAACAAATGGTGTTGGCATAGCTGGATGGTAGTGTGTAGAAAAATGCAAATAGATCCAAGCCTGTCACCCTGCACAAAACTCAAATCCAAGTATATCAAAGATCTCAACATAAACCCAGTCACTTTGAACTTGATAGAAAAGAAAATGGAAAATACACTTCTACGAGTTGGCACAAGCGACCACTTTCTAAATATAATACCAGTGGCACAGACACTAAGATCAACAATAAATAAGTGGGATCTCCTGAAGCTAAGAAGCTTCTGTAAAGCCAAGAACACTGCCAATAGGACAAAATGACAGCCTACACAATGGGAAAAGATTTTCACCAACCCTACAAGTGATAGAGGACTGATCTCTAAGATATATAAATAACTCAAAAATCTAGAACCCAAAACCTTGAATAACCTATTCAAAAAACGGGGTTCAGATCTGAAAAGGGAATTCTCAGCAGAATTACGAATGACTGAAAGGCACCTGAAAAAGTGCTCATCATCTTTAACCATCAGAGAAATGCAAATCAAAACAACTTTGAGATACCACCTTACACCTGTCAGATTGCCTAAGATAAAATACACAGATGAGAGCCTATACTGGAAAGGATGCAGAGCACGGGGAACACTTCTCCATTGTTGGTGGGAGTGTAAGCTTGTTCAGCCACTCTGGAATGCAGTATGATGGTTTCTCAGAAAACTGAGAATCAATCTCCCCAAGGACCCAGCAATACCACTTCTGGGTGTATACCCTAAAGACACAGTCACACTCCAATGGCATTAGCTCAACTATGTTCATAGCAGCATTATTTGTAATAGCAAGAATCTGGAAATAACCTAGATGCCCCTCAACTGAAGAATGGATTAAAAAACTGTGCTACATCTACACAATGGAGTACTACTCAGCAGTAAGAAAAAATGATATCCTACAATTTGCAGACAAATGGATGAATGGATTTGGAGAATATCCTCCTGGAAGAGGTATTGCAAACCCAGAAAGATAAGCAAGGGATGTACTCACTCATTAGTGGACTCTAAACAAAACAAAACAAAGAAAAAAAGAAAACAAAACAAAACAACAAAAAAAGCCAAGCATGCCCAAGCTGCAAACCACAACCACTGAACAGCTTGAGATCAGAAACACCTTGGACTAACTCCTTGGGTCCTACTCCCCCTAGAAGAACACCTGACTCATCCTTGATGTTGGGGGGAGAAAACTGGATTTGCCAGTAGTGGAGGCTGAACTAAGCAATATTGGGATCTTGGGACCTTAGGGCCACCTGCCCATTTGGGGGATGGGGAGATGTGGAAAAGAGAGAATGACCTGATGTGGTGGGAGGAGGAAGGGACCTTGAATAAGGATATACAAGGATAGAAAATGTGACTTCTTTATTCATAATAATAATTAAAAAAGAAACCTTATATTTTCTTTCAAAAAAATGGGAGAAAATATATTAAGATTAATTTGTAAATTATTTTTCAAATTCATGACATTAAATTGCATTAGTGTTAATTTTATATTTTCCACTTTCTCTAAAGTATGAAATGTTGTAATATATTAATATTAGAAAACATATTTTCTAAAAGACATTTTGTATTAGCATCTGAGAAAGCAAATAATGATTCTACTTTTTATGTAAATTTTCCCATATCCGTCACTGTTCCCCCTCCCGCTCCTTTTCCCAGTCCTCCCTGATGCCCCCGCTCCCACTACACACACAAACCATTTCCCCATTCATTCCTCAGAGACTAAGGACCCCAGAGTGAGTTAAGGCAGTCTGTCATATCCAGTTGAGGTAGAACCAAGCTCCTCTACCCCAGTATCAAGGCTGAGCAAGTTGTTCCTTTGTAGGGAATGGACTCCAAGAAGCCAGTTCATGCACTAGAAATAAAGTCTGGTCTCACTGCCATAGGCTTCACAAACTACCGACATCATTCATGTGTCATGCACATTCAGAGGGCTTAGTTCAGTCTCATGTAGGTTCTCCAGGTGTTATTTCTTAGTTAGTGCGCTGCCAATATCTCAGTTCAGTTGTCTCTGTGGATTTCCTCATCATGATCTTGATCCCTTTGCTTATATAATCTCTTCTCCATCTCTTCAGATGGACTGGGAGATTGACTCAGGGTTTAGCTATGGATCTCTGCATCTGCTTCCGACACTTGCTAGATGAAGTTTCTATAACGATAATTTGTGTGGCCATTCATTTGATTAAAGGGGAAGGCCAGTTTAGGCCAGTTTATATTTTCTAGTTTCCTTCAAGGATGAAATGTTGTGTTGTATTAATATTAGAAAATGTATTTCCTAAAGACTTTCTGTAGTAGCATCTGAGCCAAAAGATTATGATTGTAACACAAAGCCACTAAATAGTATAAATACAACACTTAGGATATACACAAACACACACCCAAACACATATGCATATAGAAAAGTATGACTAAAGAAGGTTTTCTCTAAATTGCCAAGCATATAATAAATCCCTTTTTAACCATTGAGAAAGCTAATACAAAAATATATATCTACTTTTCACTATAGTTATGGTAGAAATTTCCAATAATGATAATTTTGAGGATAAGGCAAGAACCTGAGTTCCCGTCTCAGAAGGCACATAAGCACATGCCTATAATTGCCATGCTTTTATGGCAAAATGGGAGGCGGAGACAGAGAATCTCTTAAAGTTCATGGGCAAATTTAATGTTCTCACAATAAATATTATTTGATGCCTGTTTTCTGATCAGGAGACTGAAGCTAAACTAGAGTGAGCAATATTTTAATATCACTTCTATGTTCTCAAGCAGCTATCCAACATTTTTTAAAATTTTATTTATAAAATAATTTTTTATCTATGTATCCCCTTGTTCCCCCTCCCTTTCCCTCCCAACTCTTCTTGGTCAGCCTTCAGCCTCCCTGCTCCCCATCCCCCACACCCCTCCCCTAAAAGGGCAAGAAGTCCCAAGGAAATAAATAGATTAAAGCATATACCATCTGGAAAAAAGAAGAAAGAGGAGAAGGAAGAGGAAGAGAAATAATAACAAATTTGTTTTGAGGTAGTGTCTCCCAGATATATCAGAGAAGTCACACAGAAGGTGCCTTATCAACATGGCTGCCTAATCAATACCTGAGCAATGACAACACCAATGGGCATAAAAACATAAAAAAGAGAAATCTCAGAAGGACTCAGTTCTAGACAATGAATTGCAGACAACTGGGGAATGCTGAGAGCAGGATAATCTTCCTTAGGGAAGAGCCCTAATGTTCAGCTCCGAGGACATATACATTTTACAATCTGAGCTGGCTGCATTCATGTATTTAACAAGATGTGTGTGTGTGTGTGTGTGTGTGTGTGCTGTTGTAACATATATATGATACATATGTATGTGATATATGTGTTTATATGATAATATATATAATTATAACAATTTAGAATAAAGCGGTCATAAATTTGATTGAGTGCAAAAAAATGTACCATGGAAGTGGTTAGAGGAAATGAAAAAAAATGATGTAATTATAATCTAAAAATAAAAATGTGTTATATTTTAAAAAGTAAAAAAAGAAAAACAAAAACCATGGGCAAGATCCTCTAAAAATAAGAGCCTCAATGCCTCAAACAAGATAAAAGACAAATACTGACACACCATCCTCTGACCTCCATTTGCAGACCAAGTTAGGAATACATCTTTATTTACACACACACACACACACACACACACAGAGAGAGAGAGAGAGAGAGAGAGACAGAGACAGAGAGAGACAGAGACAGAGACACAGAGAGAGAGAGAGAGAGAGAGAGAATCTTCCACAGGCATATATTCCATTCACACACTATTTGTGTGTGTGTTTGTGCATACATATACATTTATAATTTAAATACTATTCAGACATTTGCCCATCCCCAAACTCTGTTAATCTCAGGGAAATTTAAACAGTTAGCAAGGTCCTTCTGAAGCAATGGAGTGGCTTCTTAAACTAGCTGTATAATGTTTTTATTTGTGAGTTAATTAGAATAAAACTATTATATTTAAAACAAATATCTATAAACACTACTAATAGCATTTTGGTAGCATGCCATATATTTCAGGTTTTTTATTATTTCTGAAAATATAGTGAGAACTTTTAGATAGCTATCACTGTCATTGCTATCATTTGAGTTATAAGCATAGATCAATTAGTGCTATTTATTGTTGTAATTTGTAAGAATCCATATTGTTGCATTTGTGTTTTGTAGATTCTATTTGCTAGATTCTATTAATAAAGCATCCAGACACAAATTAGCTAAGGTTCATGAGTTCCTGTGATTTGAAATTTATGAAAAAGTTATATATCTATTTCTTGCCTTTGCTTTCTTTCTCTGTAAAGATGCTCTTACATCTTTAAGAGATGTGCTACATAGAATTCAATCTAAAGCTTATTTGAATTAATCAAACTTCTGTATATATTTTATTGCATTAAATATTATTTTTACATTAAATATATAACATGAATTCTTTTTAAAAATAAGAATATTTAAAATTATTCAAATATTAAATTAACTTGCTTATCTTTAGAAGGTGCATTTATGATGAGAATTCCTCTTAATTCTAACATTCTATTATCACTAAATCTTAAATTTCTGCTTATTTTAAATAATACAATTTATTATCATGTAATATTTTTATTTATATCCCAAAACTCAGGGTACAAGATTGACATTATTTGCTAAATAGCCTCATAATTTATGACATCAAATCACAGATACAAAGTTATAGTGACCTTTCTATTTCACTTTTTCTGTGTAGTTTAGCTCTTCTTAACTTGGTGTATTAAAGTTTCTTTTTTGTGATTCAGATAATAATTTTTTATTGGCGGGAGTGTTTTTAATAAATTTTTTATGCAATCTACTTAGTATTAAGTATAAATGTTAATAATTAATAAAGATATGTGTCATCTGTATATGTACACATACCAAGGGTTTTATGTGTAGTTTAAATGCAAAATCTCAGTTTGAGTTTTTCCTGTCCACTTGTATCTGGATCTTAGAAATCAAAATCACATTGTCAAGATCAGGAATACAAAGCATTACATACTGGACACCTTTTGGCTGTACTGAAAAATTTAAATGAAATAAATTTTGTGACTGAATGGGACATGCACCAGATTGGATACTGTTGTATATTTATATGAAATATGAGGGTTTAGAGCATATGAACTTGAAAATATGTAAGTTAATTCAAAGTTTAAATAAAATGTCTGAAAAATAAAGCTGAATAGTTAACACTAATATAATAAAGCCACATTATTTTCTCAAAAAAACAAAAGAAAGAAAGAAAAGATAAAGTAAAAAGACAGCATAGGACAGCTTAATGCTTAACAGTTGCATTAACACTCATCCTTGATGACCTCCACTCTTTACTATCCCCAACATACAGAAATCAAGGATATATGTGTTAACACTCTAGCTCTCAGAGTTTCCTGGCTGTTCATCTTAACATTTCCAGGCTTCTAAACACACCACAGCAATTAATGGAGGTGGCATGCAGCATACTCACAATTGTGTCAAATCATGAAACACACTACTCGTTATTATATGACTACATACCTTAATGTAAATAACAATTTAGTTAGAATCTAAAATTTATTAAAAGTAATGCTCACTTTTCTAATGAATACTCTGTTTCTTCAGTAGTAAATTTTATATAGACAAAAACAATATAGTAAAGTAACTATTTTTGGTTTTTGTTTTATATTATCTATTTAATCTGTTTTTGTATAAAACCAATACACAAAGCACATTTAGTCTTGCCTCAACAGTTGGCCCTGGATCAGAAATTTTGTCTTGCCACTAACTAGTCAGTTACGAAGAAGTTAATCTTTCTCATTTATTTTCTAACCTGTACAATATTGCTTTATATCAGCTGAATTGTAAGGTAACTAAATGGTTTAACAAAGTTTTCAAATGTATACTATGTGATAATGTGTACATCCATAATTGAATGCGAATGAAGTGATGTCTGATTTCTAATATTGATATCAATACAGGAACTCATTAATTCAACTCCACTTCTTCCCCTAACTAAAATTTAAGTTTGTATTTCTTTTAGTCCCATTTTGTGTTTGTGTATTTTATTTTTAAGATATGGTCTTGCTATGCAACCTTGAACTTACAAGCCTACCTCAGCTTTCCAAATACTAGAATGCAACCACAGTCAGCTTAAAACTTTTCATTTTTATTTTTAAATTTTAATTTTTTTAGGAATAGCAATACACTCCATAGCCCAGGATGGTATTAAGCTTATTATACTCCACTTGTATCAGGTTTCTAAGTACTAGAGGTGCTGGGGGGATCCAGATCTGTTAAGCACTTTTTTTTCTCCATGTCTTCAGTAACTGTCCAGTATTTTAAGTGAAAGAAACTAGAAAGAATTGACTATTTCCTAAGAAAAGTGAAGAGTTTAACACCATAAAATGGTTCTGTTGATGAAAAAACATGTACCTATATTTGGACCCCACTGTTTTGATAATTACCTCCTTGTATTGCACCAGGTAAGTACAGGAATGAGCCAAATACTTTAATATATCATATGCCTAAAGGTAGTTCTAGTATATCTTCTCTTCTCTCCACTTAATTGCAGACATAGTTTCAAGCCTTTTAACCATTCTGGTCACTTCTGTAACCAGATCATGCTTCACTGCATTGGTCTAAGTGACACTTAATAGTTGATACAGCTCATCAACTGGCAAAAGGTGTTGAATCAGAAATTCATCAAAAGTAAGTTAGAAGGTCCCAGTAAGAATAGCATTCCTGGTCCTCCTCTTGCGACTAATGAAAGTGACATTTGAAATGAATTTCTGAGCTGTAGTTGTCCTACAGTTTGTCTTTCTTTTACTCCACACTGAAAATTTTCTATTTTGTATTTTTAACTCTAAAATATTAATAGTCTTTCTTTATCTTTCCTAAGACATAGTGAGGAAGTCTTATCACGGATCAAATGTACTGATTAGCCTCAATATTTTTAAATAGTTCAATTAAAAAGCATTTGAGGTAAAGGAGAATAAGGAAGGAAAAGAATGCAAAGAGAAGAGGAGGAAAGGGAAAAGGTGGGTAGAGAAAAAATGTGAAGGGGAAGAAGTGAAGAAATATTTTGATGAAAAGGAGAAATAGGATAGAAGAGAACAGGAGGGTAGAAGGAATGAAGTTCTATCAGCTAATCCATTTAGTTCTGGGCATCTCAATTTCTTTTAGCCTTAGGTTTGTTCCTTACTTTCTTGGCATATTGTTCACTTTGAGGAAATAATTATATTTTGTTTTGTATGTTTCCAGTAATCAACTGAAACATAAAACTTCATACTATTCTAACCTTATCTCTACATTCCTTCCTCAAAAGTAACTTATGATTAAATATTAATAGCCTAGAAACTAACAAGTTATTATGATTGGGGATATGGGTCACTAGACTGCTTTTAGTAATTAGAAATACTAAACTTTTAGAATATTTAAACTCTAAATAATGTTACTTTTATGAGATCTAAAATAAGACTTGTCTGGGGAAAATGCATGCATTCAGTTCTCAAACATCAATTCTGCTCAAGGTAATTACCCAACAAAAACAAAGGTGATCATCAGATTCAAGAAGTATGTGAATGTTTAATACTGTAGCAATGTCTGTATTTGCACATAACTTGAGAAATCATTTGTGAGTTTTGGCAGAATGCTACAATAGCATTCTTTTTTAACTTAGTCATGTATGCCTGGAGAATTTGGGAGTGGCCCTCTGGAATATTCAGTGTTACACAGCAATGGTGCCTGGGAAAAAGCTGAGAAGTCATCTCTGACAAAAATCCATTATGGGTAAGTCAGAATTCTAGCCAACAATTAAATAGTCTTAAAGAATATACATACAGAAAAGACACTGCCTAGGCAACAAGAATGAAGTCTGCTCCGAGTCCCAAGATAAATCATAGTAATTCCATCAGCATCTACTGAGTAATGAAAATGATAAGATAAATGTTCACATAACAGTTTTTTTCTATTCTAGTGATCTATTAAAGTAAAAGCAGTTTGCAATTTTCAACCATTAGTAACATCATCTTCAAATTTGTCTGAAGTTTCAATGCATTTCAATTCCAAGATAATAAAATAGAAATATTTTAAGATGCACTCAGCAGATTCCATGATGACATTTCAAGTTTTTCCAGACTAAATTGCTGTTTCAATTTGTTGACAAAAGTGGAAAGATTAGACAGGAAAAGTGCATTTATGCATATACCTCCATGCTCATGCTATGTTTTAATAACAGGGTAATATTCATTATAGCTAAGATGCAAAATCTACATTGGGGCCCTTTAGTGGACTAATGACTAAAGAAAACTTCTGAGCCATAAAGAAGGATAGATCCTCATCACTGGACCCAAATGAATGAATTTAGAGGTCATTATGCCAATTGAAGCAAGCTAGAAAATAAGGACAATAGCATTTTCTCCTCCTATACATACATGTAAGTTATAAATGACTCACGTGTAAATGAGTAGTAATTACCAGATGTAGAGAAGAATACAGAGGTAGAGTAAAGAATTGGTTGGTGGTTCTCAAATTTTGTGAATATATATATATGTTGCATTGAAATCCATTTAACATGTATAATTAACCTGCTACTAAACATTTTTAAAATTTGAACTAAATATACTGACTCTGAATTAAGCAGTAAAAATCCTCAAATCATATTGATTGTTATTTGTTTACATAGCTATTAAAAAGCCATATCATAAGTGCAGGCGCTACATGGCATTGTGTGAGTTTATTTGACAACTGCATTTTAATGATACTGTGCTATCAGGAAAATATATTAATACTTTTTTCCCCAGAGCATCACTGACATTTTTTAGAATGAATTAGCATCTTTATATCATTAGATAGGAATAAGAACCTGTGAAAAGAAAAAAGGACTGAGGCGTAAACAGCATTTCACAATTAATCAGAGAATGTACTTTACCACTTTGTTTTTGTTAAAAAAAAAAAAAAAAAGCAAAACTGTGAAAATTACAAGTGCCAGCTATTCATCCGCCTGTCATATATTCATACATAATGAGTTTGGTACTATGATAAGGAAAATCCATCACTTCTGGAAACCACTGAGGGCCTGTTTATACTAGACACTCTAGAGGGTACTATGGGAACACTTTAGAACCCCAGCTAAGGCCAGGAAAGTTATTAAAGTATGAAAACATTGTGAACAACAAATAGAGCATTATATATGTATTTTTCTACCAAAAAACCCAACTCAAATGTTAATTTCCTTATGGAAATTTAACTACATAATCATAAAAATTCAGTAATGGATTACTTACAAGTACATTAATTTTTTAAATAAAATACAGGTTATATTTTATGAAAATTATTATTTATCTCACAAGAATAGAAGTGAAGTATTTTCGCCTGAAATATTTATTTATAGTGTCATATTATCAGGTCTATAATATTAACTTGCTATTTCATGTATTTTTTAGAGTGACAGTGAGATGGCTCATCAGGTGATCATTTAATTTTTTGATACTGAAGTTTGAATGCAGTGGTGCTGATCTAATTGTGCCCAGTCAGTGGTTAGAATCTTAAGATATGTGTGTGTACATATATATATATATATGATTTATTAAATTACATTCTGAAAACTCTTATTATTACTTACAACTGGGTTTGTTGTCTATTGGATAACGTTGAAGACTTCAACTGAACTCATTCATGATATTGAGAATAACTATGTATCAGTTCACTACCTCAAATGGCTGCTGTCAAAAGTTTATGGTAGCTTTCTCTGAAACCTCTGAGAACACAAATGCTTCATACAGTGGTTTCCAAAAAAAAAAATAAATAAGAAGACAGCCTATATCATATCAACCACTCTGAAGGATAAGGCAGGAAGATTGAAAGTCTAAGCTCAGCCTTTGCAGTTTAGTGAGATCCTTTCTTAAAATAAAAATTAAATGAGGCTTGGAATACATCTCAGTGATGGATAGTTGGTCTATCATGAATTATGTCCCAAGTTAAATTTCAGGCACTGGGTCAAAGTTGAAGAGCATACTCCCCACTTAAAGCTTTCTTAAAGAAAGCAGCTATGAGGCCACTGTTGCAGGAGAGCAAATTCTACTTATGATCAGAATGATTAGAATTCAGAGGAGACATTAATTGGGGATACCAATGAAGTCAATCTGTCAGAGCCCTGAAAAGCTGCACACCATTCACTCTGTGTCATATGCAAAAGTACTGAGGTGAAAAAATCTCTTTAAATTTCTCAGAGAAAATAGAGTACTGTCTCAACTGACTCATTTAACAGGAATGACATTTTTCCTCTGACTCACCACATCTTCTTTTCCTCTGTGGTGCTGAAGGACTAGTTTGCCTTGCCCTTCAAGAACACTGCCTTCATGCTCTCTTCACTTGTTTTATATTATGAATCCCAAAGTCTAGAAATTCTTGGTGTTGTTTTTATGTATCACACATCACTGTTAATATTAATTTCTATGCTATACAGAGTATAAGTCACAGGAACTACAAATGCAATCACTTAATATTAAAGGTGAATCCCAGGTCTCCATTGCTTCCTCTGGAAGTACAGATAACATATATTTTATAGAAGGAACATCTTGTGATAGTTTCCAAACAATTGGTTGATATAGTGCTGCCAGATTTAAGCATAAAGTAATTGAGTAATCTGAAGAGAGTGCTTTAGAAGACCTAACCCAGTCCTGAGATTAGGATGAGGAAATCGAACTTGCCTGGAGTGGATGCACCAAGCTGAGCTGACCCACCTTGGGACTTCTTGCCCTTTGTGGGGAGGGGTTGGGGGAGGGGAGGCTGAAGATTGACTGGGAGAGATTGGGTGGAGGGAGGGGAGGGGGAGCAAGGGGATACATGGACAAAAAAGACTTTATTCTATAAATAAAAAGTTTTAAAAACCAAAAAAGAAAAATAGTTTCTTTTCATAATTGATAGGTAAATTAAATCATCTGGAAATTTTTATACTTTTCAAGAAAGGCAGCAGTCAACTGAGCAAAAGAGGACAGCTGTAAGAATATTAGAATAAATTGAAAGGCCTGGAGATCAGATTTTCTGGAACTGAAGGAAATTATCTCAATCTAAAGCAGAAGGACATAGGCTTGTATACAGAGGCTATAGATGATGAATTGTCAACCTTTGGGCCAAGAGGCTCACCTAAGACCATTGGAGAACATGATTATTTACATTACAGTTCATAACAGTAGCAAAATTAGTTAATAATGTAGCAGTGAAATAATTTTATGTTTTGAAGTTATCACAACATGACAAATTGTATTAAATGTTTGAAACATTAGGAAGATTGAGAACCACTGTTACAAATAGAAGGATGACGGATGAATAGATAGGTAGAAAGGCAAGTAGGTAGATAGAAGAAAGTATGAACTGGCATTTTCATTTATAAAAGATCTCACAGAGGCTTAATGAAGGGCCTCGTAAAAGAACAGCAGACTTCACTTTGGAGAGTTTTCACAGAACCCAATGCATGTGACTCTTGTTTGACTCAAAGATTTTTCTGACTGAAATTTAGCCTTAATGTGTAAACATCTATACCACTGCACTATTACATGGACATACTGTAAGGCACCATGACTCATATTCCCACTATTCAGATTCCTGTCTGTATGCTCTCTCTGAAATCATCAGAAGAATCTATATCACAAATGGTAGTTCCTTAATAAGTAAATATTCAAACCTGTATCTCTCAAATCCTGTTTGTATTACACTATATTCTGCATTACTTATCAATACAATTTTGATTGTTTTATTTTTCCTCAATCAAAATACTTTGTTCTAGTTAATATGTTACAAGAAAAAATTTGTGTATTGCAAAACCTTAAATGAGTGTATGCAAATTTATCCATGAAAAACAAATCTACCCATCCTGTAAGAGTCCTGATTGACTTAAAGTCCCTCTCAGAATAAGGAATTTTTTAAATTTGCTATTTATGGTTAGCAATTATGTGAAAATACAGAGAAATGGTTCATATAAAATCCGAAATATGAAAAACCACACCTTTTTTTTACTTAAAATCATGTTAGGGCTGATTACTCTTACTCATTAACAACAAGGCATGTCATTGGATTTAAAAGATAAATAATAGTAAATGTTGTGTGAGGACATCATCATGTACCTTACTAAATTACTTATTGGGTGTTGATGCTATTTTAAACTAAAACAAGAATTGAAGTTTGTAAAATATAAATTTAGAGATTAGTTTCTCTGGGAGCATATCTTAAATCATCCTCTCCTTTGTGGTGTGCAAACCTTACATTTTTGAAATTTAAAATGAGTCCCCATCTTCTACTTTATAATGTCCTGGATTGGAACCCATCACTTCTTAGGTGTGTGGTTTGTTTTTAAGCAAGTATTAATATTTTCTCTGTTTAAATAAGAACATCAAATTCTCCATCAGACTTCCCACATAACAGAAAATGCAGTGGGATCATTTATCAACGTACTTTAGAGACATTATTTGTAATTTTCTGTCACTTTGAGTTATGGCTACATGAATTCCTGTGCATGCTTTATCCTCTTTGCTGAAATAAAAATCCATAGAAGATTTTGATATATATAACTATAAATGCAATAGATTTGCTTTTAAGAAATATATGTCCTATGAATGTTTACCCAACACATTAGACCATTGGATTCTCTTAAATTATAATGAAGTATAGAACTCTAAGTTAGTAGCTATGGGACATATTCCTGACACTAAAATTATTAATAGTTACATGTAAAAATTAATTTTTCAAACTCATTAAATATTTTAAATCTTAAAATTGGAAGAAAATATGACAGATTTTTATTGTGGTGAGAATAAAAGAAAACTGAGATGCTTACATGAAAAATCTAAGCATTAGAGGAAGGAAAAAAGAAAAAGATGTGACGTGCTTTGATGAAATATTACTTAGCTAACATTTGCAATGAGCAAGACCCTGAGTTTGATGCTTAAATTAAACATAAATATCTGTCAGAAAAGAAAAAATCAAAGAAGTCCTAGCCTAAATTACTAAATTACTAAATGTGAGTAATTTGTATTACTCAAATTTACCACATATCAATATATTCTTAAATAAACTATCAATTTACAAATGAAAATGTTCAGAGTTAGACAAATGTCAATTAAATTGGAAGTCTACTTTACATTTGTACTACTCTATGAATGAGGGCCTGTATTGGAAAGTACATGCTATTATGCTACTTGATAACAAGAAGTCTGTTATATTTGAATTAGCTAAACTGTCTCAAACTCTGATAAAACCTCCCTCCAAATCAATTCACTAATTTTCCAATAAAGTATCGCCACATCTTAAGATGTTGCTTATGTTTCACCTATCTGTTTTCAAATGTTTTAAGTCTTCTGACTTCTAAGTGTTTCCATGATTTGTAAGCAGTGTTTGCTGCCTTCTCCAATATTCTTTTATGTTTAATATATGCATCTTATTGCCCAAGGAAAACTATTACATCAATATTTAGAACACATAAGCCCTATAGGTACAAAAATATACAGCAACAAACAACAGATTTAAAAGTTGTATATGTAAAAGCATTTCAGGACACTGTTATCAAGAAAAATCATTATGTTAATAAAATTTGGTTCAGATGATCTTTTTTATTACTATATTTTCAAAAACCAAAGCAACAAATTTCAAAACATTATGCATTTTATTGAAAATTATTCTTTCCAAATACATTCTATACAAATATAAAATAAATCCATTCTTATTATTATGGATTTGACAATGCATTATTTATAACAAATAATTTTAAGTCTATACCATTTGGGAATTCTTCATAATAATGTACTAAGCTATATTCCTTACAGCTTTATCTTTATGTCTACCTCCCTTCAATTATAAAAATATTAGGTAAAGCAATATTACAATGTTAAAGATGTGAAATGCTCACATGAAGTGTCAGAAAACCAAAAAAAAATTAACCTTTATAAATAAGCATCATTATAGCAAAATTTGAAACAGTGCAATCTATACAAAAATATATCAAGCTGTTCAACAAGTGGTAGACATATAAATGATTATGTTAGTATAAATATATAGTCCTTTCATCATACTCATGAAGTTGAATCATCTCAAAATACATACATGACCTGATGTGGTGGGACGGGGGTAGGGACCTTGAATAAGGATATACAAGGTTAGAAAGTGTGACTTCTTTGTTAATAATAATAATAATAATAATAATTAATAATAATAAAAAGAAATATTATGGGCATTTAAAAGATGATAATTTAACTGAGACATGTTCCAAAGTATCATGACCTACTTAATGTGTATGGAAGAAATGGCTTACCTTCTGTGTGAACAGCTGAAACATAGGTCCAGTTATATCTCTTCACTATGTCCACCATGGCTCGTGCCTGCTGGGCATCTGAAGGTACAACCCTCATGAAATATTTGAATAGAGTCTTGTCACTCAGATCCATGCTGGTTGCAGAGTAAGCAATCTGAGGTATGTTGAAAAGTTGGAGCAAATTCTGGACTTGTATGGCCACAGAACTAGAGCCAGGCCCAATGACTCCCACTATAGGTTTCTTGGAGCGGAAGGAAGAAGAACCATCCACACAACGTACCAAGCCCTCTTCCTCTTCTGCAGAGATGAGTGAATCCCTTATAAACTCAATGCTTTGCTCCAGGGCCACAGCTGAATGCCAGCAGGAATCTCTTATCTCACAGCCAAGTGTAATGTTGGGCAAGAGATTGGGGTCTGAATTGATTCTTTCCAAGGTATGCAGCATGGCTTCCACTCTCTGAATGCCATACTGCTCACGAACTGCCCCACATTTCCTCTCATGAACTTTGTCCACAGTTGGTTGGTGGTGGACAGAAAAAAGAGCTCCAATAATGATGTCACCTGGCATGTGAGCCACCACCCTCCTCTCACTTGACTGTGCACTCCCTCTGACATCTTCTTTCAAAAGTAGGACTGACAGGATCAACAGAAGGACCATTTTAGGAAAGGTATTCAAGCTAATAAAAACATCATGGTGGAGGAAACTCAGACTTCCAACAAGTGCAATCAAATAATGTCCTGTGTTGAGTAATACACTGAGGAATTAGGCAACAATTTAGATATATACTCTAAAAAACAGCAAGGTCCACAGATTGTGCCCAGTTATATTTGTCCATATGATCATGATCTTCATTACCTGAAAGAAATAATGAGGAGCATGAGTTTTAAGAGCATACATACTAGTTCAGGGATGCTCTAAATATCCATTTTAATGGAAAAACAGAGAAACTTGATATACATTAAAAAAAAACAGAGCTGAAAACTGTGGGAATTTTTTGTGTTTATTTTGATTTGTCACTAGCTCAGACAGTTTCTTGGCCTTGACTTTTTATATTAATATCTTTCTTTTGTTAATCTGGAGTACAGAAAACCAAAAGGGATATACAGTAGAGAGACCTGTGAAAAACAGTATCCTAAGGTTAAAACTACTCTATGAACTTAATATCCTTAAAACACCTATTTCTAAATCCTTTTGAAGATTGATGAGTGACCATTTGGCAGTAGCATTGTACATAAATCAGACTTTAGTTCCTTTCTAAATTTCATTATTGTACACTTATCAATTAGTCAATTATAAAAGCTGTCTTTCTTAAAGGGTTTGGATGTAGCTCAGTGGTAGAGTCTTTGAATACTCTACACAAGATCCTGAATTCCATCCCATCATTCCTACAGTCAACAAAACAAAACATTAAAGTCATGTATATTTTCTGCCTTGATGCAATGTAAAGTGTATTGAATAAGAAGCCTGAGATCTGTAAGATATATAGCAAAGATGAATGAGGAGAAGGCTTGAAGTTCTATAAGCAAGCTAGAGTAACAGTCATACAAATTAAGGAAAAATAATTTACAAGTTCTGATATTAAGAATTATTAGTAAAGTGCTTAATATCACAAACAAGTTTTTCTAGTTTAATAAATTTTGATTATATGTGCTAGGATGGCCTTATAATCATCAAAATATAATATCATATTTTCAAATGTCTTAAATTTCATAGGGCTATATGTTTTCCCAACAAAATCTCTTTTGTTATTGAAGTTCAAATAAAATTCTGTGGTTAGGTAGTGAAGACATATAATTCTCTGGAATTCTACATGATACTCAAGAGACTTTTCAAAGCTATTTTAGAATCTTACAATAAAATTCTTGGTAATACATTGCTCTAGAAATATAAATTCCATAGTAATATGTCTCAACTATCATTCCAAGAAGAAAAACATGGTGTAGATATCACCATACTAATTTATGAGAGATTTAACTCCTAGAAGAAGAAAAATCCACCCCAGTTTCTAATAGCAAATTCTACATTAATGTGAAAAAGCTGAAAGATTAATGATTGTTTGTTTAATTGGATTATACAATCTATTTACTTTGGATGGCACCATCACTGCCAACCAAAATCTTAAAATTGTTTGAAAATAATCAACACACTAAAGAAACTAGTCATCAAAATACCATATAATCAAACTAAAAAGTGGAGTACAGATCTAAACAAAGAATTCTCAACAGAAGAATTACAAATGGCTGAAAGGCACTTGAAAAAGTGTTCAACATCATTAGCCATCAGGGAAATGCAAATCAAAACAACTCTGAGATACCATCTTACATCTGACAGAATGGCTAAGATCAAAAACTGATGACAGTTTATGCTGGAGAGGATGTAGAGCATTGGGAACACTCCTGCATTGCTGGTAGGAATGAAACATGTACAGTCCCTTTGGTAACCAGTTTGGTTGCTTCTCAGAAAACTGAGAATCAAATCTACTTTATTATCTAGCGATACCACTCTTGTGCATATACCCAAAGGATGCACATTCATACCACAAGGGCATATGTTTATACCAGCATTATTCATAATATCAAGAACATAGAAACAACCTAGACCCCTCTCAACTGAAGAATAAATTTAAAAACATGCTACATTTACACAATGGAGTATTACTCAGCAGTAAAAAAAAATAAAATGACACCTTGAAATTTTCAGAATCCTGAGTGAGGCAACCCAAATCCAGAAAGGACTTCCTTTTCAACAGTGGTGATATTCTTTTAGGAATTTATGTGAGTAACTTGCCTCTTTTGGAGTAATGATGGTCTTAAATGTTATCATATTTTCAAAACCTCTAGTTTGGACACATAATGAATATAATTTGAATTATGTTTCTAACCACACCTATCCTCATTACATTTTTTCTTTCAACTGTTTCTATAGCAACAGAGAAAGAATACTTTAAACAGCATCAAACACTAAAATTAAAATTTTACCAATAGCTACAATTTACAGAATAATGAGGTGTTTAGATACACAAATATGTTTGTGCATCATGTGTATCATATTTTCTAATTTAGTATTTTAGACAAAAATAAATAAAACAAAGATGTCAGTTTTCTCTTGTAAAATTGCCCAAGCACTCTCAAGATGTCTGCTCAGTTTCCCATACGCAAAGACATACAATCAGTGTTGATTTTTATAGTCATTAAATGGAGACTGAATAAGAAAACCCAATAATAAAATATCACTTTACTTTATACAAGAATATGTAGCTTCATGGTCCTGTCACAGTCAGGGTATATGTTGATGTCCATCATCCATGGTGCCACCAAAGGCCAAAATGGTGCCTGGGGTCTAGGCTACAACTTGTGACCAGGTTGGAGGCCAAGGGCCATGCTGCCATCAAGGTCCTGTAGTTTCCTGCCATCTATGCCCATATGTTATCCCAGCCAAGGCTATCGCAGAGGAGCATGTCTGGTTTGGTGGCCCTATTCTTTTGATGTCAGTCATTCCTGATATCATCAAAGGCAATGTCAATGCCTTGGGTCTGACCACCACCTGGGGCCATATTGGTGTCTGAGGACCACACTGCCATGAGTGTCATGCCAATCTAAGTTGTTTTCACTGCCACCACCTGGGGCTATGGTGACATCCAAGCTCAGGATGCTACTAGAGAACATGTTTGGATCTGTGAACCTATTCCAGCTGGGTTCTATGTTGATGTCCATGGCCCATAATACCATCAAAAGCCACATGGATTCCCAGGGTCTAGGCCACATCTTGTGGCTGTGTTGGTATCTGAGGTCCATGTAACCACCAGGCCATTTTGATCTAGATAGCCTGTGCAGCCACATGGAGCCATGGTGTCCTCTGAGCCAGGATCTGAATAGATATCCATGCCCCCCATTGCCACAAGGTACTTAGTGGATACCTGGGATCTAGACAGCTACCTAAGACCATGTTGGTGTCTGAGGGGTTTGATGCTATAGGAGCCATACTGATATGGGTGGCCCATGCTGTCACCAGGGCCTAAGTGACATCTTTTCCCCAGAAGCTGCTGAAAGCAAGTCTGGGGCCATGTTCCTGCTACATCTAGGTCCTCTGATGTTATTCATGGCACATGATACCAAAGAGAGTAATAGGAATCATGCTTGTTGACATCCACAGACCATGCTGAGCCTTCTAGCCCTTCACTGGCCCTGGAATAGCTTGCCCTGCCCCTGGATGGATACTGCAGCAACAGTCTTGGCCCTCCCCACCAAGTGAGATCTAGTCCTTGAACTCAGGAGAGATGCTCACCTTTTACTGCAGTGAAGAAGAGATAGAACTGATGACATGGCCTAGGAGAGCTGTCTCTGCCCCTCAATGAGAGGGTGGTCCCAGTAGCCTGATCTGAGAGGCTTACATTGAGTTGGGTTGGGACACCCTAATATCTATCCTATCTATGAGCAGCCATAATGTGTGAAGAAACTAATCCTGCAGAATGATATCCATAGAATACTCATGGGGCAAGAGTAAGATATTCTAGAGAAGGTTTGGTGGAGGTTCAGTGATGATGGTGTGCCAGAAACTTGAATCATACTAATAACTGATTACAATGAACATTTTGTGGGTTGGAATAATTGGTCAAAAGTCCATAGTGCATGACACACTATGGCTCCCAATCTCACTAGAATGAATAAAGTGGTGTTTGAATGATAGAGGAGTGAGGTGGGTTTGTTTGGTGTGGTTTTTAATTTGGGGTGATATGCTTCTGGGGTAAGGGGCAGATATAGAGAGACTGAATAGTCAGCAGAATTGTGGTGCATGATATATGATTCCCAAAGAACAAGTAAAGAATTATGCTTAAAAAAATGAATACAAGGCTAGAAGTGACACATCAACAATCGAAAGCTGAGCACTCAATCCAAAGTTAGAGGGCTGTTTTATCAGAGCCATATATGATGAGATATAGCACACAGATTTAATTACTCCTGCCTCCATTTTATATGTAAAATTAATTATTCAGTTTTTTCAAACAAAATTTAACTACTAGGTAAAAGATAAATAAAAAGGTTGAGCAATGGTGTATATTAGCAGTTATTATTGTCTTTCCTGAAGTGCTCATTACAACCCAATCATTTAAAAGTATGTATTTATGTTATGCTTCTCTTTACAATTGAATGTTTAAGATTAATAAGGGTATATATACTCCAGACACTCATAGACTTTATAAGTCAATACTCCAAGCAATGACATTTGTAGATACTTAATAAATGCAAAGAATGTTAACAAAAAAATTGAAAATAAGATATTCATACAGAAAGATGGCTAGACCTAAATACTGGAAGAGATGAACGCATGGCAGTAGCTTGGATCTCCTAATGTTTAATGTCAATTGTCACTACCTGCAATCTTGAAGTTGTAAGAAAATAGCAGGCAAAATTCAAGTTTTGGAGCATTCAGGCAGCAGGATATTCTGGATAACACATCCAGAAAAATCTGATTAGAAGAGAATAGTAATCTCAGTGGAGATAGAATGGCCCCGTCATGATGGATAACAGTAAAAACAGAAATGGAACACAGTTAGATATAGCTTCCCAGTAGAAAACTCTCTGCATGCTGTTCAGCCATTCTGGAATGCAGTATGGCAGTTTCTCAGAAAACTGAGAATCAATTTTCTGAGAAACAATCAACCAAGGACCCAGCAATACCACTTCTGGGTGTATACCCTAATGATGCAAGTCATACTCCAAAGGCATTAGCTCAACTATGTTCATAGCAGCATTATTTGTAATAGCAAAAACCTGGAAACAACCTAGATGCCCCTCAACTGAAGAATGGATTAACAAACTGTGATATATCTACACAATGGAGTAATACTCAGCAGAAAAAAAAAAAAAAAAAAGATATCCTACAATTTTCAGGCAAATGGATGGATTTGGATAGTATCCTACTGAGCGAGGCATCACAAGCCCAGAAATATAAGCAGGGGGTGTACTCACTGATTAGTGGACTCTAAACAAAAAGCAAAAAACAAACAAACAAACAAACAAAAAGCAAAACATACCCAAGCTGCAAACCACAACCACTAAACAGCTTGGGATTGGAAACACCTTGGACTGACTCCTTAGATCCCACTCCCCCTAGAGGATCACCTGGCTCAGTCTTGATGTTTTGGGGGGAGAAAACTGGATTTGCCAGGAGTGGAGGCTGTACTAAGCAATATTGGGACCTTGGGACCTTAGGACTGCCTGCCCATGGGGGTAATGGGGAGATATGAAGAAGAGAGAATGACCTGATATGGTGGGAGGAGGTCATACAAGGTATATCCTTGGATAAGGATATACAAGGATAGAAAATGTAACTTCTTCATTCATAATAATAAAAAAAAGAAAAAGAAAAAACAAACAACCAAAAAAACCAAAATACTGTAAACTAACAGTAGGTTAATTACAAATAGACAAGTAGAGAACACATTACATATATCAATACAACTCATTTGGTCAATAAATAGTTATTGAGTGATTTATTATGAACCAAACTTTCTGCTCTACCCTGAGCAAACCATTTGGATAAAGTGAGTTCAAGTTCAAATAAAACCTACACCAATCTAACAGAAGGAGTTGGTAGATGATAAATAAGCTAAATAGGTAAAAGTCCTATTCAAGAGGGTATTGAACTCCAAAAAAGGAACAAACCACAAGACAATTGAGCAAGATACAAAGTAACAAATGTGACAATGTTAAGTAGTATTGTCAATAATACAAATTTAAAAGGTAATATTTAAATAATATGTACAGAAGTAAAGGACCAAGAAAAAAAAAATCTAAAGAAAAGCACATTTCAGGTAAAGGTTAAAGCAAATACCAAGTTTCAGAGACAGGACTTTGTTTAGTGTCCTGGGGAATAATAAAAATCCAGTGTACCTGCTGTGAACTGAGAGAGAAGCAGAGGCCAGTCTGTGAGGTCCTTTGATGGTGTTAAGCCTGTTTAAACTTGAAAAGACTGTTGCTTTAACATTGTATGAGAATGTTTTCTTGGATGGGTTCTCAACAAAGAAGGGCTACACACTGCCTTATGCTTGAACAAGAGAAGGATCACAAAGGTAGATGCTAGGGGAGCAAGGAAGAATTTTTAAAACTCCATCAAGTAGTGCCTGGATGGTAGATACAGTCTATGGAGATGAGGTCACAGGAAGTGTCCTGTGTGTATTTTGAACATAAAATGAATGTGTCTGCTGTTAGATGACTTAAGAGAAGAATGTAAAAAGATTTCAAGGACAATGCGGAAGATGTGAATTTCAGCCTGGGTACCTCTTTGGGTTGGAAGAGTACAGAGCAGCAGGTTTAGGTAGATACAGAAGAATCTATGCTTTGTATATTTACTCGAATTCATAAACATATGTGGACAAAGCAGCTGTTTATACAAATCTGTGACTCCATAGAGATTTCTGAATGGTTGATAAAATTGTAGGAGGTATCAGCATATGAATGTCCTTTTTATTTAAACCAATAATCTGGATGAAATCACCTTGGAAGCAGAAAAACAAATGTTAGTTACACCAGCTGTATTCCATAGAGTTCCAAAGGTTCAAATGTCTAGAGATGAAGGAAATTAGAAAGGATACTGTAGATGCCTGAATTTGTGTTGTAAGAAAAAGAAGACCCTGAGCCAAATATTGGGGGAAGGCTGAAATATCGGAGAGAAGAAGCACCACAGTCAATTCTCACCCAGATGTCTTGTAACTTCCTCAGCCTCTTGGTTGCTTCTGTTGGTTGTTTCTGCCAGTCTTTGTCTTTCTGAGAGTTTCTAGGAGCCCTTATATACCCCATTCCATCCAGGTTAGGATTAAAGGCGTGTAACCTTGAACTCACTGAAACAGAAGAAGTTCTGTCTCTAGAGTTATGGGGTTAAGGGTGTTGGTCACCACTCCTGGCTTTCCTTGTGCTGGGATTAAAGGTGTGTGTGATTGGCTCTCAGCTGTTTATCCTTATATTCAAGGATCAAGAATTTCCTGAGCTGTCTGCCTAGAATTTGACTGTGTGCTGCCTCTGATATTTTCAGGATTTATTAAATACCTAACAAATATCCACAGGAGGATGAAAAGTACTTGAAAAAAATTTATCTCACATAGCTTGTGTGAGTGGTATAGAGAGTGATATAATATAGTACACTCATATTTTATTAGAAATAATTAAAAGCCATTTACAATAAGGTTTTCATTAAATATCATAAATGAGCATAAACTGAGGTAACATGTAGTAAGAGTTTCTGGTCTGGCCTAGCCTCAAGGTCTGGACCTGCCCACAGCTGCTTAGTTTTTTGCCTAGTTTGTGGTCTGTACCAGCAGTCCCAAATTCCCCAAGAAATACAAAGAAGCTAATGTTAATTACATGCTGCTTGGCATATGTGTCAGGCATATTGATGGCTAGCTCTTGGAACTTTTTCTAATCTTATTTAGCCACTTTTCTTGGTACTTTTTCTCATAGCAGCATTCTGATCTTCTTTCCTCTGTGTCTGAGGATGTCTGTCTGACACAGATCTCCTTCTCCTTTATCTATGCTGTTATTTCCCACCTACTTTTAAGTTGCCTTGCCACAAGCCAAAGTAGTTCCTTTATTATCCAATGGTAATTCACAGCACAGCATACAGAAAGATATCCCACAGCAATAACATTGACTTATTTTTAAATTTCTAAGCTTATTTGTATGGTTAGAATATTTCCAGGTTGAAGAATAACCATTTTTTGTAAATTTCTACTGGTTTCTCTTTGGTAAACTTTACTCCTGTTCATTCAAACGTGGCCACCTGCTCCTCCTTAGGAGTCTACCAATTACGTTAACTTTACTTTGTCTACTTTGCTTCAATGGCTTTGTTCATACTGGTTATGACCTTTGATTTGATTTGTTAGAATGCCATTTATTTCAGAGTTCAAAGTATAGGCTTAGAATCCAGTAGAGTCAAGAGTGAATCTTGGAACAATTTTTGGTGAGGATCTGACTGTGTACCCTTGACTAGCTAGTGTTGCTGAGACTTACATTCTAATTAACAATGTCATAAGATAATTACTCATTTCTAAATGTTCTAAGAAAAACTGAATGAAATATTTTAAAATATTCACCTCCTAAAATCTTAGGCCACCTGATCTGATATGTTTTCTATGGCCTCTGAGTACATGTAGAAAACCTTTAACTCGCATGATTTTTTTCTCCCAGCCACTCTTCATACTTATGCAATTTCTTTCTAAGCTAATGCATTTACATAACTTCCCATTTAAAACAGATTAAAAATCTATAAATTGCTGAATATGTGCTACTCTTAACATAATTTGGTACAATCTTGCATAAAATTAAATGTTTAGTAAATACTAAATGTGGAAAATATAAAGAGATTCCCTTTCTATCACCTTATATTTGACTGCTTTGTCCGGATTCCATGATAACCTCTTCTTCTTACACTAGAAAACTGAGAAGTACATCACAATCACCTCCTCTGCCCTGTGGGTTTAGCCATCACAGGACCTCAAAGATGAGAATAGTCTAGAGAAATGAGAAGAGAACCTTGAGTAATAGCTTCATGTTTTAAGTAAGACAGTATTATAGAACTAGAGAGTGCCCTGCATATGATTCCACATAACTGAGATCCATAGAGAATAAATGATATATAGCAGGCTAAGATCATCATGTAACAAAAATTCATCTCAAAATTTTTGCTTGATCATTTTATAAAGTTTGGTTTTGTAATGTTCTAAGTGAAAATATTATATTTTAATATCCTATTGCTAGTAAATACTTACCCTGACATATATTGTTCTATACTATGCAATGTATCTAAAATGCCTTATTACCCTACCTCCAAAGCAAGCTGCTTCATCACACATGGATGTCTACAGATTCTGCAGGGCCCATGTCCAGAGCACAGTAAGAGGTGAGTGCACACCAACTCCTAGGCCACCCGGAGAACTCCTCTCCAAAACCAAAGACACAGCCCCAGCTCTGCCCCCAATCCCAGCCCTACCCTAAATCAGAAAAAGTTGGGATAACCCACCCCCCAAGCAATTCCCAGTAACTCACAGAGGGAGGGTCATCCCACAGCCAACCCTTCCTCCAAAACAAGCTGTGTCATCACAGAAGGACATCTATAGATCCTACAGGCCTATGTCCAGAGCAAAGCAAGAGACACTGCAGAGGCCATGTCCAGAGCAGAATAACAGCTGGTAGAGCACCCCACAAGCAATTCCTAGAAACACACAGCAGGAGGGACATCCTAAGACCAAACACCACATCCAAAGCAAGCTGTATCATCATACAGGGACATCTAGAGATTCTGCAGAGCCAGTGTCCAGAGCAGAGTAAAGGAGCCCTTGTCTAGATCAGAGTAAAAGAGCAGACTAGGAGAGCTAACTAAGAAAGCTGACTGAGAGGCCACTACAGTCGACTAAGCACTGACTAAGAGTGAATCCTGTGGCAGCTGGAAACACATAACCCTTGGACCCACAACTGAGTAATAGCCGATTAAAAGGCAACTAAGAGTGAACTGAAGAAGCAATGGGCAGACGCCAGTGCAAAAATACATATAACAACATAAAGAACAAGTCACCACCAGAAAAAGTTGGTGGTTCTCAAAAGCAATCTACAGATTGAACACACTTCCCATCAAAATCACAAAACAATTTTTTACATACATTGAAAGAACAATACTCAATTTCATTTTGAATAAGAAAGCCAAGATTGCCAAAACAATTTTGCTCAACAGAGGAACCTCAGGAGGCATCACTATCTCTGATTTCAAGTTATACTATAAAGCTACAGTAATAAAAACAGCCTGTTACTGGCATAAAACCAGACTTGTGAATCAATGAAATCAAACTGAAGATCTTGACATAAACCAAAAACCCTATGAATGCCTGATCTTTAACAAAGAGGCCCAAAATACTCAGTGGAAAAAAAGATAATATCTTTAACAAATGATGTTGGCATAGCTGGATAGTAGTGTGTAGAAAAATGCAAATAGATCCAAGCCTACCACCATGCACAAAACTCAAATCCAAGTGGATCAAAGACCTCAACATAAACCCAGCCACACTGAACCTGATAGAAAAGAAAGTGGGAAATACCCTTCAATGCCAATGCACAGGTGACCATTTCTTCTAAATATCACACCAGTAGCACAGACACTAAGAATAACAATCAATAAGTGGGACCTCCTCAAACTGAGAAGCTTCTGTAAAGCCAAGGACATTGTCAATAACACAAAATTACAGCCTACAGAATGGGAAAAGATTTTCACCAATCTTACAAGTGACAGAGGACTGATCTCTAAAATATATAGAGAACTTAAAAAGCTAGAGCCCAAAGCCTTGAATAACCCAATCAAAAAATGGGGTTTAGAACTAAAAAGGGAATTCTCAGCAGAAGAATTATGAATGGCTGAAAGGCACTTGAAAAAATGCTCAA
Source organism: Sigmodon hispidus (assembly GCA_004025045.1). Taxonomy (NCBI): domain Eukaryota; kingdom Metazoa; phylum Chordata; class Mammalia; order Rodentia; family Cricetidae; genus Sigmodon; species Sigmodon hispidus. Next base: position 17,023 of record PVIH01015617.1, on the reverse strand, counting down.
CATCTTTAGTCATCAGAGAAATGCAAATCAATACAACTTTGAGATACCACCTGACACCTGTCAGGTTGGCTAAGATAAAAGACACAGATGACAGCCTATGCTGGAGAGGATGCTGAGCAAGGGGAACACTCTTCCATTGTTGGTGGGAGTGTAAGCTTGTTCAGCAACTCTGGAATGCAGTATGGCTATTTCTCAGAAAACTGGGAATCAATCTCCCCAAGGATACAGCAATACCACCACTGGACATATACCCTAAAGATGCACATTTGAACTCCAAAGGCATTAGCTCAACTATGTTCATAGTAACATTATTCATAATAACAAGAACCTAGATGACTATCAATTGAAGAATGAATTAACAAACTATGGCACATTTACACAATGGAGTACTGCTCAGCAGTGAGAAGAAATGATATCATACAATTTGCAGGCAAATGGATGGATCTAGAGAATATCCTCCAGAGTGAGGTCTCACAACTCAGAAAGATAAACAGGGCATGTACTCACTCATTGCTGGACTTTAAACAAAAAAAGCTAAGCATGTCTAAGCTGCAAACCACAACCACTGAAGAGCTTGAGATCTGAAACACCTTAGACTGGCACCTTGGAGCCCATTCCCTTCAGAGAAACACCTGATTCAGTCTTGATGTGGGAGTTAGGAAAGCAGATCTGCCTGGAGTGGATGTTGGACTACACCACCTTGGGACCTTGGGAACTCCTGTCCTTGCTGGGAAGGAGATAAACTGAAGGAGAGAAAAGTGAGTGACTGTGAGGGGCTGGAGGGGGAAGGAAACCTGAACAAGGGCATACATGGATAAATAATAATAATAATAAATAATAATAACAATAAAAGAAGCTGGTGGTTCTATAACACCAAGACATGAACAGAGCAATGAAGAGGAAACAACCTTAAAAACAACTTTATGAAGATTACAGAAGCTTTAATAGAAGATATAAAAATTCTTTCAAAGAAATAGAAGGAAATACAAACAAAAAATTCAAAGAGATTAAAAAATCCTTGAGAAAAAAAACAATAAAAGGAAAACCAATAAATGAAAGAAACATTCCATCAATTAAATAATTGAAATAGAAGCAATAAAAAAAGGCACAAAATGAGGAAAACATGTAAATAGACAATATGAAGAAACAAGCTGGAACTACAGGTACAAGCATAACCAACAGAATCCAAGAGATGGAAGATAGAATCTCTGGAGTGGAAGATAAAATAGAAGAAACAGATATATCAGCCTAAATCAAAAAAGCCATAAAACAGATTGTCCAGAAAATTTAGGACACCTTAAAATGAACAAACCTGAGAATAATTGAAATAGAAGAAGAGAAAGAAGAAGGAGGAGGAGAAGAAGAAGATCATCTCAAAGGAACAGATAATATAAATTTCAATAAAATTATAGAAGTAAACTTTCTCAACCTAAAGAAGAAAATGCCTATAAAGATACAAGAACCTTACAGAACGCTAAGTAGATTAACCCCCCCAAAAACTCTGCTTACCACATAATAACCAAGCCACAAAGCATACAGAACAAAGAAAAAATTATAAGAGCTACAAAGAAAAAACGGCCAACTTACATATAAAGGCTGACTCATCAGAATAACACCAGTCTACTCAATGAAAACAATGAAAGCAATAAGATCCTGGTCAGAAGTTATACAGACACTAAAAGTGCATGGCTGCCAACCCAGACTACTATACTCAGCAAAACTATGAATATCCATAGATGGAGCAAACAAGATATTTCATGAAAAATCAGATTTAAACAATACTTTTCCATAAATCTGATCCTACAGAAACCACTAGAAGAAAAGCTCCAACCTAAGGAAACCAGATATACCCATAAAACTATAAACAATGATAATCCCACAGAAGAAAAGCCCATAGAAAGAAAATACACACAAGCTACCACCAAAAATAACAGAAAATATCAGTCAGTGGTCATTAATATCCCTTAATATCAATGGACTCAATTGACCTATAAAAAGACATACCCTAACAGGATAGATACAAGAACAGAAGCCATCCTCCTTTTGCATAAAAGAAACACACCTCAACTTCAAAGACAAACACAGACACAGAGAAATAGGTTGAGAAAAGATTTTCCAATCAAATGGTCCCAAGAAACAAGCTGGTGCTGCCATTGTAATGCCTAACAAAATAAACTTCAAACTAAAATCAATCAAAAGATGCCAGAACGGACATTACTTATTCATCTCAGGAAAAGTCCACCTCGATGAGATCTCAATCCTGAATATTTATGCCTCTAATATAAAGATAACTACATATGAAAAAGAAACACTACTAAAGCTTAAACCCCACATTAAATGACATATTCTAATAGTGGAAGACTTTAATACCCCATTCTCACTCTTGGATAGGTCAACCAGACAGAGACTCAACAAAGAAATAAGAGGTCTAACAGATGTTATGATTCAAATGAACTAAATAGATATTTACAAAAGCTTCCATCCAAAAGCAAAAGAACATGCATATTTGTCAGCACTCCATGGAATTTTCTCTAAAATTGATCACATAATTGGTCATAAATCAAATATCAACAGCTAAAACAAAATCGGGAACAATCTCTTTTATCATATTAGACCACCATGGTCTAAAATAAGAATTCAACAACAACAGAAATTACAGAAAGCCTACAAACTCATGGAAAATGAACATCTCTACATCGAACCACCTCTGGGTCAGAAAAGAAGTTAAAAACGAAATCAAAGCCTTCCTAGGATTTAATGAAAATGAATCCACAACATAGCCAAACTTATGGGACACAATGAAAGCAATGTTAAGAAGAAAATCCATAGCACGAGATGCCTATATGTAAAACCAAGAAAAATCTCACACAAGAGACCTAGTAACTCAGCTGAAGGCTTTAGAACAATTAGAAGCAAACTCACCTAGAAGGAGTAGATGGCAGGAAATAATCCAACTTAGGCCTGAAATCAATAAAATAGAAACAAAGAAAACAATACAAAGAATCAATGAATCAAAAAGTTGTTTCTTTAAAAAGTCAATGAGATAAAAAAAAAAAAAAAAAAAACGCTTATCCAAATTAATCAAAAGACAGGGAGTATCAAAATTATCAGAATCAAAAATGAAAGTGGAGGGATAAAAACAGATATCCAGGAAATCCAAAGAATTTTCCGGTCAAACTTTGAAAGTCTATACTCTACTTAAAAAAAAAAAAAAAAAAAAAAAACAAGTAGCAACACAAAGCTGTTCCCTCTGCTCTTATCTATTTACTATGTTTTTTGAAGTTTTAGTCAAAGCAATAAGAGAACAAAAGGAGATTAAGGGAATATAAATTAGAAATGAAGAAGTGAGTGAACCAATATTTGCAAATGATATGATTGTGATGTATATATATATATATACATATATATATATATATATGACCCACAAAATGTACCAGAGAACTACTACAACTGATAAACAACTTCAGCAATGAAGCAGGATACAAGATTAACTCAAAAAATTAATAGCCCTCCTATTCACTAAGGATAAAAGAGTTGAAAAAAAAATAAGGGAAACATCACACTTTATAATAGCTGCAAATAGCATTAAATACCTCAATGTAACTATAACCAAAAAAGTAGCAGTTTTGTTTAACAAAAACTTTAAATCACTGAAGAAAGAAGTTGAAGAGAATATCAGACAATGGAAAGATCTCCTATGCTCCTGGGTAGGTAGGATCAACATAGTGAAAAAGCAATCTTACCAAAAGCAATCTACAGATTCAATGCAATCCCCATCAAAATCCCAACACAATTTTTTATAGACCTTGAAAGAAAAATACTCAATATCATTTGGAATAACAGGAGAGCCAGAATTTCCAAGATCATTCTGCTCAACAAAAGAATGTCAGGAGGCATTATTATTTCTAACTTAAAGCTATACTATAGAGCTATACTACTGGTACTGATATAAAAACAGACTTGTGGACCAATGGAATCAAATCAAAGACCATGACATTAACCCATACACCTACGAACACCTGATTTTTGACAAAAAGGCTAAAAATATTCAATGAAAAGAATATAGGATCTTCAACAAATGGTGTTGGCATCGCTGGATGGTAAAATGAGAAAAATACAAATAAATCCAAACCTATCACCATGCACAAAACTCAAATTCAAGTGGGCCAAAACCTCAATGTAAACCAAGCTATACTGAACTTGATAGAAAGGAAGTTGGGAAATACCCTTCAATGCATTGGCACAGGTATCCACTTCCTAAATATAACATGAGTAGCACAGACACTAAGAACAATAATCAATAAGTGAGACCTCCTGAAACTAAGAAGCCTCTTTAAGGCCAGGGACATTGTCATTAAGTCAAAATGACAGCATACAGAATGGAAAAAGATTTTTACCAACTTTACAACTGATAGAATATTGACCTCTAAAGTATATAGAGGACTCAAGAAACTAGAACCCCAAACCCTAAATAATCCAATTAAAAAATGAGGTTCAGAACTAAAAAGGGAATTCTCAGTAGAATTTCAAAGAGCTAAAAGGCACTTGAAAAATTGCTCAACATCAGAGAAACGCAAATCAAAACAACTTTGAGATACCACCTTACACCTGTCACAATGACTAAGTTAAAAACACAGATGATAGCCCATGCTGGAGAGGATGAGGAGCAAGGAAAACGCTCCTCCATTGTTGGTGGGAGTGTAAACTTGTACAGCCATTATGGAACACAGTATGGTGGTTTCTCAGAAAACTTGGAATCAGTCTCCCTAAGGATCCAGCAACACCACTATTGGGAATATACCCAAAAGATGAACATTAGCACCCCCAAAGGCATTATCTCAACTATGTTCAGAGCAACATTATTTGTAATAGCAAGAACCTGGAAACAACCTAGATGCCCTCAACTGAAGAATGGATTAACAAACTCTGGTACATCTATCTACACAATGGAGTACTACTCATCAGTAAGAAAAAAATGATATCCTAAAATTTGCAGGCAAAGGATGGATTTGAAGTATATCCTTCTGAGTGAGATATCACAATCCTAGAAAGATAAGTAAGAGATATACTCACATATTAGAGGACTTTAGACAAACAAGAATACCCCTGCTGCAAACCTCAACCCCAGAACAGCTTGGGACCAGAAGGAACTTATTAGAGATATCCAGGGATTTTCCCCTAGGAAGAGAAAATAGAAAGGATAGTCCTAGCTAATTGGGAGCATAAGGGCCCACAATTAAGAATGTATGGGAATGAATTATGAAAGAAGGAGATGATTGACTGAGAGGAGCAACAAGGAGGGAGAAAAAAAAAGAGATGGTGATCTTAATAGAGGAAGACAATGAGGAGTTGGAAAAAGACTGGGTGCTAGGAAAACCAACAAAGACTCACAGGATTTCCCTGGCTAGGTCTCTACCTAATAGTGAAGGTGTTGCCTAGGCTTGACTTCCCCTATAATCAAATAAATAGTCACCCTAAGTGCCATGGCAGAACTTACATCCAACAACGAATAGAGATAAAGCCAGGGATACATGGCTGAGCACTGGGCTGGGTTCTTTGCCCAGCTATGTGGGAAGGAGAGTCTATATGAGCAAGGTGATAGCGATTATGACAAAAATTCTCACAGTGATGGCTGGCTGCTGCTCTGGGGAACTCACTTAATCAAGAACATGGAGAACCATCTGGAACAGAAACTAGATCCTCTAAGGATACCAACTTTCCACTGACAAGGGCTGTATGTGGAGCCTCAAGAGGAGGGATCAGACTGTGTTTCTGTGCACAGACTGGCACTTCAGGGATTATTCCCTCCAGAGGAACACCTAACCCAGTCTTGATATTAGGATAAGAAAATTGGACTTGCTTGAAGTGCTGATCCTGATGCTGAGCTGATCCACCTTGGTATTTCTTGACCTTTCTGGGGAGGGGATGGGGGGTGGGAGGAGGGAGGCTGAAGGCTGACCAGGAGGGTTTAGGAGGTGGAAGGGAGGGGAGTAAGGAAATATATGGATAAAAAAGACTTTATAAATATAATTTTTAAAAAATGCCGTATTATATTTGGTCTTTTGATGATGGGGACAATGATTATAATAACATAAATGTACAAATGAAAAAGGATATGTTTTCAGTGCTATAGCACTTACCCAACATGAAAGTCTCTTATCTAATGGCAAACACTGACAAAAATAAGAGATCTTAAAAGGTGAAAGTCACTTTGCTTAGTTTTCTGACTTTAAATATTATTCAATTGTAGAAAAATCAGTACTGTAAATAGCTGATATGAATTTTTGTTATGGTGGATCTGATGCTCAGAGATACAAAATTCTTTGACCATGCTTCAAGATCAAGTTAGTAGCAAAGCCATGATTTACATTTAGAACATCTATTTCTGTAAATGTGTATTTGTCTATACAGGAATATGAGAGGGAATATTCCCATCAAGTCCTATGTGGCAGAAAGGGGTGAGATCAGGATGTCTTCCATAATCTCTTTTTATGTACTTTTTGGGGAGGAAAAAAAAGTCTCTCACTGAGCCTCAGAAAACATTTTTATTTCTCAAAGACTGACTATATTTTGAGTTCCTGAGATCTTCTTGTCTTTGACCACCAGTGCTGGAGTGACGGAGTAACAAATGAGAATTAATATACCAGGTTTTTGATATTGGTTCTAGATATTCAATCTCAGCATATAATTCAATGTATGTATGTTTGAAATCATCAAAAATATCAACAAATAAATTATCAAACAGTAACTGACTGTTATCATTTCATATAAACTAAAGGATACCATTCAAAACAAGCTTGAGTGTGTGTGTATGTGTGTGTGTATGTGTGTGTGTGTTGTAGCTCTTAGGCTGTAAGGGTCACAATTTGGTAATAAAAATAGTTTCTTACTATGGACCATGGGGAGGTATCACCTCACATAATGATCAAAATTATTTTAAAACAGTGTAGATCTAAGTTCTAATAATATAGAGACCTCTAACTTACTCAGAATGGGCATAAATAGTTTAACTTATATGGTACATTATTTCAACATGCTAACATCAGAAGCAATCAAGAGCCTTAATACCCTTTATGTTTCTGGGATTATTGCCCATTATAGAAATCAGTAGACATATATTTAATGTACAAATGTGTAATTTTCATTAGGTAACTATTCAGTCTTATATCCTACATGAATATAGAAAGGAGAAGCGAGTGGGTAAAATTTGCTAAAAATGGCAAATGACAATGTAATCAGACTCATAGCTCACATTGTCTTTTGTTTTCAACAATCTTCTCACTGCCCAACCATCTTTCTGGCACAGATGTCTCTTATATAACTTAATCCTCACAAAAGCAAATCACATAGCTCAGGACATCAACACTAACAAGATTCCTTCTGCACCAGCCATAGTCTCATCACAAACAGGGTGTCAATATTGCCTGTGTTCTGTTTCCTTTTGATACATATTTTTAAAGAAACAACTGCATGTAGATAAGAAACACTCAGAAGTATAATGATATTGATACCCATGAAATGTGGGAAAGCTATGCTGTCATCGGTATCTGAAGCATACATCTGTGACCTTGTAAACAAGAGAGAACAGTATCCTCTTTGTTTAGCTGAAGACAAAGAATGGGCCATATTTTAATCCTCCCAAAGCCATAAATGGCACCACACAAAGATGAAATCTGCAATTTTATGCATTAGCTAAAAAGTGCTAGCCATAGACAGGAACTCACTAAATCACTGTAAATCATTTAAAGAAGTGGTTTAATAGTCTATGAAGACCCAAAACAGCCTTTTGCAACAAAGCAATAAAATAATAATAATAACACAATCCACCATTTCTAACTGGTCTCAATTTAATTATCAAGCTGGGATTTTAAACTTTAACTATTTAATGGCCACTATATGCTTTCTACATATTTGTGGCATGCCTCTAAATACCATAAAAAATTATTGTTCCTTTTAGAAAACCAATCATCAGATGCTTGGAAATATACTTTGTGTTTTTATACCTTATTTACATACTAATTGTTAATATTTATTTTTGTATGAAAACATCAATTCTATTTTATGTAATCCTTGCAAAAGCCCTAGAAGTTATTATGATTACTGACTACATTAATAGCTCTTATTATGGAAATTTACAGGCAAAATTGTTGTGCAGGTTTTATACTTACAAGAAATAACAGATAGAAAACAAACCTAGCTGTCTTTGATGTCTATGCTTGTTATAATCAAGTAGCATTGTCATTTGTAGGACCTGTTAGTTTGGTTATTTAGAGTTCACATGTTGAGAACACACCATTTTAGAGGTTGAGCTATCCATTAAATGTTTTAAGTCCATCCATTAGGAACTACATTATGTAAATCAAATTAGTTAATTTTGCTTAGCTGGATCATTGCTATCACTATATATTAACCACAGTGCTACTGTCATTTCTGAATATTGTTGTAGCAGGTTATTGTCTTCTCAATTGAAGGATGTTAAGTAGTATCACTGTTCTCTGTCTACTGAACCAAAGGGTTGGTAACACAATTTTTTATTTGTGAAACCAAATATACCATTAGACATCACTGAATGCCCTTGGCAGGTGAGACACACTTTCAGTTGAAAAGCACTGATTCACATGAAAGTCCTCAAAATAATGTCCGTATCACTAGTAACAAGTGCAGCTAAAGGCAAGACATCAGGATTCATCATATCTACAGGTTTTTCTCTGACACAATCAAGGAGACAAAGGACGTTAGCAGACATGTGCCTTCTTCACTTCGTTATGTATTTCTGAATGATCTCGCTGCCAAAGTTGTTATTTCCATTGTAGAAACACAATCTAAAATGAGATATTGTAAGGTTTCCTTTTACATTTTGAGGATTCACATATTACAATAAAAAAATCTGAGAAATAGCCCAGGATATATTTGTAATATCAAAGGCTGCTGCATAGACTATAGCAAACAGAATAATAAGTACTATAAATTTTATATAGTATTTTATATATGCATTCAGAAAATCTAACTAATTTTTGAAAATCAATAATATTGTACTATTTAGTTACTGCAAAATTAAGATCTTAGAGTTATTTGTATCATTGCCAAATAAGATGATGGATATTTTATATACATGTTGCCCACTAGACTATTGCAATTATAAATTTTTGTTAAAAAATACTTAACCTCAAAATATTAACATCCATAAACTACATTCTAAACTAGTGTGGCAAGTAACCATTAAGGAAATCTTCAATAGATAGCATTTTGTAATGACAGTACAATCATCTCTACTTAAAATATACTCTTTGGTTTGGGCATCATTTTTTTGAACTTTCTTGAACAGTTTGGCTAAAAAAGGAAGATATTTGAGACTGTAATTATGTGCCATTTTGATTTCTGATTATCTTCCAAAATTTGCATGTCTAATTTTAAATATTCTTAAATGTCTGAGAAAAAAACTATTTGCACACTCTCTGGAAGAAGAATGTAGTGCTGGCTGAAATTAGAAAAAAATAAACCCTTAATCTATATATTCCAGTTACAAGATAACATGTCAAAAACTTCAACTTGGAAGTCCAATGTCCCTGAGTTTACATGTATGCTTTGTCATGAAATGAGCAGTGAAACATCAAAAGGTTAACTAGCCTCTCCTTATCATATTTTGTGGCTCACAAAAGAAAAGAAAAGAAATCCACTTGACTGTGGAGAAAATTAGTAAAAACAGAACCCAGGTAGTATTTTACATTCAATCCTGAAGATAACAGAGAGTCATTACTTACATTTATACACTCTGCACTTCAGGTCAGGTAACTTATTTAATTTTGTTTCCAAATTCACGTATACATTAAACAAAAGGTGAATTAAATACACATCTAAGCAGTCTGGTGCAGAATCTTCAATACTAAAATAAACTGCAAACCTCAACACACTGGGAATCATCATTAAAGACCCTCCAAAACTGTCTTCACTGTAGATTACTTCTATGGAAAAGGGTTTATTTTATAATATTTACACACACACAAGCACACACACATAAACATAGAACTAGGTATGTACTGTTGGAGTTGGTTTCTTGGTACCCCTTTCCATGTTTTGACAATTAAAGAAAAACTTCAATTTTTGAAGCAACAAAAATAAAACCAGTATTTTGTAACTCATTTGATCTTGAACTAACATAACACATTTAATACTTGTATAATGACTAATGTCTTCAATAAATATTCAACATGGCAAGCATTAATCTACATATAAACTTTTATTGAGAGGTTCCTAGCCAAACATATGTATGTATTTATATGTGTGTGTGTTTGTGTGCCTGTGTGTGTACTAATGATAATAACAATATCATTAGCAGGAGGATATATATTTATTTCTACTCTGCATTAATATGGGAAAATAAAAATAAGTCTATTATATGTTCTTTTATTAAAATACTTTCATTCGAATGAGACAATGGAATAGCAAGAAGGTACTATTTATAAACAGTCAAAAATTCCAAATTAAAATGCTTCTTTCTTGGGTTATGTGAATATGAACTAAAACTTCTTCTTTGGATGTATCCATCTTATGTCTTCTAAGATCAATAACCTACAGAAAGGACACAGCTGCCCTAAGATTAGGATTAATATTTTCAAATACATAACTCTAAATCAGGGAAACTTTTTACCTCTATATAATACATTTTCAAGATCCCAATATTCCAGGCAAATCTACTTCATGTTAGCAAGCCACATATACTAACACACACACTAACACAAACACATACACACATCAAAGAAGTCTTCATTTTTCAACAAAGTTAGATTAAGCTAAATTTATTTCATTAGAATTAACATAAAAATAAAGACTAAGTTCATAGATAGATAGATAACATATATACATATATATATGTTAGTCTAATAGCAAAATATATAAAGGTAAGTTTAGTCCATGAATGGAGCCAACCTTGGATAAAATAATACAATTAAGTACATTGTTAATTTAATCTCATCTTTTCCACTTAATGCCCTCTTCTGGCTATCAGCCTTCTATTTTTTTTTTCTTTTTCTTTTTGTTATGTGGTTTCATGTAACTAGCTACATATCTAAGGGTGACTTTGAACTCTTATCTTTACTGCTTCCATCATCAAGAACTGAAATTATACTTCTACATCTCTAATCCCAGCTTTAATTTGGTTTTTGAAGCTACATACATATTCCCACCACTCTTCAATAAGAGAATATAGTAATATACTCATAAAAACATTTAATGCATTCTTAATTTTAAAAGAATCATTAATAACATTTACTCACAAATGTAAACATATTTAGGAATTCAACTAACCTAGAAGGAAAAATGACAAAATAACAGCTCAGAAACTAAAAAGGCAGTATGTCATTATTCAAAGTATTTCAAAATCACAGAAAATCTTTACATTTGGGCATATAGCTATTGTTGGATTTTCCAGAGTATTCTACTCTTTCTGTATAGCCATAATGGAAACTAAGAGGTGATGGTAGAGGTTCTTGTCAAATTTTGATAACAAATAAAGATCAAAGAAAGCACTTAGACTATTAAAGTACCATCCTTCTCCAAATAATTTCAGAAGAGTTTATAATAAATAATAATTGAAATTTATTTCTTTCTTTAAAAAATGTTTGTTTTTCCTCCTTTTTGAGCATAAAACGCACAGGATAAACATTGTTATGTAAAACTACAAAATTCTTGGGAATTCAGTTAAAATACATTTATTTCACATTTGGTCCTGGAGAGTAAAGTACCAGGGGAAGCTTTATTCTAAGGAGTGGTTGCTCAGGAAGTGTTCAGTGCAGTCTATGGATTTTATCAGGACCTGTCCAGAGTGCTGAAAGGGTTTCTGGGAGAAGGCTGCAGACTTGGTGGCATGCATGTCATTAACCTAGTGAGTCTGGGAAGCTATGATTCTATTTCTAAACTAGTGATCCATTGAAATGGAAACTTAAATCTACAAATGACAAAATTATCCACAAGTGACAATTACATAGAAGTAACAAAGAAATTAAAGGAGAAAATTTTGTGCACTCTGTAAGGGAAAAACACAAAGCATACATAACAAGAAAGATAACACACCTAAGCCCTATGAGTTAAAATAAAACCACAATAAGGTGTCAAACAACTCAGAGTAAACCTTTGACAGAGGATGGGGATGCACCTAGATCCAGGCATGCTCTCTAGACTGCTTTAGACTGACAGCATGCTGCCAGCACTGGGAAAACAGGTGATCATTAGCCCACTCCTTAAGCAATTTAAGCAGTAAAATACAAGGTTGAAAATGGAAAGAAAAGGAGAAATGTAAATTCACCTTTCCACTGGTAAGTGACAGTTTTTAATAACAATACAAATTAGTGCCTAGGACTCCCTACTTGTTTGGATACTTTAGCTGATTCAGGTGAAGCAATGCTAGGGGTTTGACTAAATAAACACAAGCATCTGTAATCCCCTCCCTAATGTCTCTATTCCAACTTCATATACTCTAGAAAGAAATGTGAACAACTACAAACTGAAGAACTAAGTGGGGAATTCTCCACATTAACAGTCACATCCCACTGAGAGATCCAAAGTGTGACTTAGGCTAAGAACATCGAACATCAGATAGCATTTGCCTTGATAGAACTGTCCTGGTTGCTTGTCGTTAAGTTTCTGTTGCTTGGGATCCCTTCACTACACACTGCTCTACAGCCCTGGGATAGCTCTGTGCCTGAAAGGAAAGCGAAGCTCCATCCAAGGGAATAGAAAGCACATGGAGACTTAGAGTAGCATTCAGACAGAGGCAATGAAGCCCAAGATGTGCTTTCAGCACCTCCAGCTGTTCCCTCTCTCCCTGCATCAAATGACTCTGCTGCCATAGAAGAACCCACTCTATCCTAAATGTTTCTCCTTTCTTCCCCTCTCTACCATTGCTTTCTCTGTTTTGAGTCCTCTAATGATTTGGGTAAATCAGTCTGCATTCTAAATCAGTTTCCTGTTGTCTGTTGTTTCAGAGCTCTGTCACGGGGATCCAAAGGCATGCACAGTCTCTAGCTCAGCCCTTGCATCTCTCCCCTGCTTTACCCTCTTGCTCGCGCCTTTTCCACCAACAGGTTTAATTAACGATAGCCTTTTATAAAAGAAGCAGTTGTGAAGCTCTTTAGCTCAAGTCACCCTCCCTCCACCTACATCCCCTCCTCCAAAACACACTGTGAGCAGCTTAGCATTCTAAATCTTTCTCGGGTCTAGGGATACCTGGGCACATAGATACAGCAAGCTTACCCCCTCTCGGCCCCGCAGCAGGCAATGAGATGCTGTCTAGCTATCCCCAAGGAGTAAAGTTGGGCAGCAGAGATCATCGGGTTTGAGCCATGCTTTTCAGTCCCGGGCTTTCCCCCATCCCAAGACGATCTCAAGCTCATGCCCTGTGCTCGGAGTGCTCAGAACAGCCGAGCTGAGGGCGGTATGTGCAGCAATCTTCCCCTCTACCAAGAAAGGGGGGAAGGGGAACAGGAGAGAGAGCGGAGGAGGGAGGGGTGGTAGTTAGTATTTATAGAGGAAAGACTTCTCTGCGCAACTTTTTGGTGCCACCAAGTGGCACAATGAGTTCTTTAGGAACACAGACTACTTGGCAGATCAGGAGGGTAGACTAGTTCCATGGCCAGACCCTCATACTTGTGGGAGAGCTGGAGGCACCGGGGAAATCAGTTTGTGAATGCACAACAACATCAGGATCTCCAAATTCTAAGAATGAATATGTATTAAGGCAGAAGGGATAGTCATTTCTTCTTCAATCAACTGGAAGAGAGGCATCAAGACATGGTAGGTGGCAGCCGGCTCCTGGGAGTATATATATGTATGTCCTAGGATAAAGATTCTTTCCTCTCCAACTCTTCTCCTTATATGACAGAACATTATTTCATTCCCAAACCCTCTTTTGCCAAACCTAATGACCAACCCTTAACTTGAGGCATCATTTTTCTTGTCATATCAATTCTAGATAGCTTCTCAAATCTTTGATTAAAAAAATAAAAACTTCATAGCTTGACACAAAAAAATTTCAAATGCTATTTTACAAGACAATAAAACACAGAAACAAACAAAAATGTGTAACTAATTTCTGTACATCTGAACATCTCCAAACAACTCTCAGAACTAGAGAATTTTTGAATGGTGGCTGAATGTTTGCCTGTCTCACCCCTTCCCACAGACCTTTCAGCATACATCTTCCCAAAAGCCCTCCGAATTTTGTAACAGCTTATGATACTTTAAGGGAGAATGCCTTTACAATTTATTTGTCTCTATTTCCCAAATATTCTCCCTCCCCCTTTTTTTCTAGGCAATTCTCCAATTCTATACAAACACACACTATTAGTTGAGACCTCAGTGTCCCAAACTACAGTATAGTTTCTACAGTTTCCTGATCAAAAGAATGAGTATACAGTGATTGATAGACTTGTTCAAGGTCAGATATTTACCTAGACAATGGCCTAAGGGCTTCTCAGGGTGTGACTGAATGAAGGTTGGCACTAATCTGACAACCAGAACTATTCTTGCTATATTACCCCACATAGCTCATTCAGTCTATTCGACTCCCTCTTTATTCTCTTGGTCTCCATGGTCTCTGTCACTCTGTCAGCATCCTTTGTGAAAGTTCTACAATAAATTAAGATATATGTGTATGTATATATGTATGTAAGTATATATATATGTGTATATATATATATATATATATATATATATATATATATATTTCTCCCTTGCCCTGCCAGAAATACAAAGACTTGGTATAAAGGTCCAGATGTGCTGATATATCTTTTAAATGGGTCCATGATTCTAGAAAATCTCTCATTCCTGGTATTGTACTCATGTAAGTGTCATTTTAGAATTTTAATACTAGTATTCAAAACCATCCATAATCTCCTTTCCTCCCTCATTTGGGGGTGCAGCATCAGCAAGTGCTCTTATTAGCCCCCAAACATCTAATATCCTCAGCGATCTAAAATCCCCTTGCCTAGCTAAATGCATGCTTTATCATTGCACATGTACCAGCATGAGACGTGGGGGAAGCTTCATTTGGCTCTTTTTTTTCTTTTTCTCTTTTCTTTTTTTTTTCTCCCTGATTATTTTAGCTATTTTTCTATGAAAACAAGCCTACTGAAATCCTTCAGTTACTCAAATGAATACAAAAAGATGTCCAAAGGTCTCCCATTTAGCCATATTACAGCAGTCAGGCTCTTTACTCTAAATTCATGTCTGATTTACAAGGCACATGTCCTTGCGGGGTGACTTTCCTAAACTTACAGGACCTTCTAGCGTCCCTGGCTCCACCTGTCCTCCACCTGCCCACCACCTGCCCTCCTGGGTCCCTTTAGTCCAAGCTCCCGCCTCTTGCTTGCTCACTATCCATCCCTGCGCTGGGGGAGGGGCTCCGGCGGCATCCTACATCCCTGGTAACTCTACAGCTGAGAGAAAGAAAAACAGCGCTGTTCTTACCAGGTGTGCGCCCTGAGCCTTGTTCCCCTGGACAGCTGCTCCTTACAAGCTCCCTGCGCTTTCGTGGCGGCCTTGGCTGCTGCTAAAGCGCTAGTGGCTGTGATCGAAGCAATAGTGGCAGCCAGCAGAACGGCTGCGGGCCCTCAGTGGTGGGGCTCCCTCTCTCGCGCCAGCGCCTGGAGCACGTGCTGCGCCCAGACGCAGCTGGGAAGCGCAGCGCTGGGCTGGCTCCCACTCCTGCAGAGTGAGGCTCAGGGCCGCTTGCTCGCCTGAGCTCAGTGAGAGAACACTGCTCCTAAAGCCTCATGGTCTCACGGTTCAGGCCAGGGTAGCCCTGGACTTCCTTTCTAGTTCATTCCCACCCAGAGATGGAGAAGCAGATCTGTACTGGCAGGCGTGGGTGGCAGCATGTCACTCAAAGAAAAGCTGAGGGAGCAGGTAGATAATCAGCCTCTCTCTGATTATGTACTGATACTCCTGACAGTGACTGGGAAAAGGGTGTCACCTCTGAAAGGCAGGAGAGAGAGAGAGAGAGAGAGAGAGAGAGAGAGAGAGAGAGAGAGAGAGAGAGAGAGAGAAAACACCCCAAAAAGGATACTTTCTCCAGCCATTAAAACTCTTCCTCTGTGGTACTTTTTCAAATGGCTTGAATTTCCTCCTTCTGCTACCACTAGGATAGCACCTAGGACTATCAAAAGTGCTGAGGTTACCTTTACATTATATTTAAGTAAAGAATAAAAAGAGTTCCTATTAATGACTTGTACGGCTTAAACAGAAGATCAATGCAGTGACACTATTATTGTCTGTGCAAATTAAGGAAGCCAGGTACTTTCTATAGCTAAATTAACTATTAAAAGATGATGACACTAAACCAAGGGTACCAGTCAATTAATAACTACTAATAGTTGTTAATGATCCCTTGACAACAAGCAGGCAGATGAGTCTTTGATTACGTTAGTGATACAAAAGTAGGGAAAGGAGTGTCTATTTACCACATTGTGTTAAGCATTATAATGGAATATTGTTCTCTACTACAGTCACATTAGTGTGTGTGTGTGTGTGTGTGTGTGTGTGTGTGTGTGTGTATCGGAACTCATTCACAACAAAGAAATAGAACTAGACTAGATGTCTACCAAGAGATGAATGGAAAATGAAATTGTGGCACATGAACACAATAAACTTTTATTCAGCCTCAAGTGCATAGCATTATATTAGTCAGTCTAAATTTAGGAATACAAAATCAGTGTGTTCTCTGTCATTTGCAGATCCTACTTTGTAATGTGTGCATGAAGAAATGGCTGTAAGGATAGGAAAGGTTTTTAAAAAACATACAAATAGATCTGAACCCCATTTTTTGATAGCATTTTCAGCAGAGGAACTACGAATGGCTGAAAGGCACCTGAAAAAGTGCTCTTCATCTTTAGCCATCAGAGAAATGCAAATCAAAACAACTTTGAGATACCACCTAACACCTGTTAGATTGGCTAAGATAAAAGGTACAGATGACAGCTTATGCTGGAGAGGATGCGGAGCAAGGGGAACACTCCTCCATTGTTGGTGG